>CM039665.1:22378289-22412234 GCA_022405105.1 Aristolochia contorta
ACAATGCTCATACTCACACACACAACGCTCTCACACAACCCTCACACACACAACGCTTGCCGCTCACACAGACAATGCTTGCACACGAAACGCTTGCACACAAAACGCTCTCACATACACACCAACGGTTGCGCACACACACCAACGGTCACACACACCAACCCTCACACGCACATACACACACACAACGCTCACACACACACACACACACAACGTTCACACACACACAGAACACTCCCACACAATGCTCACACACACAACGCTCGCACACAATGCTCACACACAACTCTTACACATACAAAGCTCACACACACAAACGGTCACACAATAACGCTCACACACCAAAGCTCACACACCAACGCTCACACACCAATGCTCATACACCAACACTCACACACACATAGACACTAACGCTCACATGGATAGACCAAATGTCTCACACACACATCAACGGTTACACACACACACATACCAACGCTCACACACACCAACGCTCACACACCAACGCTCACACACACCAACGCTCACACACCAACGCTCATACACCAACGCTCACACACACATAGAAACGAACGCTCACATGCACATACCAACGCTCTCACATACACATAAGCGGTTACACACACACTCCAATGCTCACGTACACAGAGACCAACACTCACTCACACTTACACATAAACACCAACTCTCACAAGCACACACACAACGCTCATACACACACACAACACTCCCACACAATGCTCACACACACAACCCTCGCGCACAATGCTCACACACACAACGCTTACACACACAACACTCACACACACAACTCTCACACACAAACGCTCACACACAAACGCTCACACACAAACACTCACACACCAACGCTCACACACACATAGACACCAACGGTCACACGTACACACACGCACCAACGCTCAGACACACACCACAATAGTCACACACACACACTGACGCTCACACACACCAATGCTCACACACACATACCAATGCTCAAAAACACCAAATCTGACACACACCAAATCTCTAACCCACATACCAATACTCACACACACAACAACACCCACATACACACACACACACACATTGACATACCAACGCTCACACACACACATACACACTGACATACCAACGCTCACACACACACATACACACTGACATACCAACGCTCACACACACACATACTCACTCACACACACCAACCGATTCACACACGCCAACGCTCACACCCACTCACACCAACGCTCACAGCCACACACACGCACACACTCTCACTCACCAACGCTCACACCCACACACACCAACGCACTCTCTCTCACACACACTCACCAATGCTCACACACACACCAACGCTCCCACCCACACACACCTATGCTCCCACCGACACATACCAACGCTCCTACCCACACACACCAATGCTCATACACACACACACACACATAAACACTCACTCCCCAATGCACACACCCACACACACCAACGCTCACACACACTCACACGCACACACACACACACACACACACACCAATGCTTGCATGCTCACACACACACACACGTACCAATGTTCGCTTGCTCACACACACACGCATACGAATATTCACATGATCACACACACACCAATGCCCGGATCCTCACACACACACACACCAATGCTTTCGTGCTCCAACACACAATTGCTTGCAATGTCAAACATACCAATGCTCGCATGCTCACACACCAATGCTCGCACGGTCACTCGCACACACCAATGCTCGCACGGTCTCTCACATACACCAATGCTCACATGCTTACATACACATACACACACCAACGCCAGCACACACACACACACACACCAATGCTTGCACACACACACTCACGCACACACATGCACACAATGTTCACGCACATGATGCTAACACACAACGCCCTCACACACAACACGTGCACAAAACGCTCATACACAGAACGCTCACACAGAACGCTCTCACACACAACGTTCACACCAACACTCACAAACCAATGCTTACTCTGACACCCACGTTCACACACACGCACACCAGTGCTCACACACACACACCAATGCTGACACACACACACACCAACGCTCACACTCACACACACCAACGCTCACACTCACACACACCAACACTCACACACACATACCAACGCTCACACACTTACCAACACTCACACCGAAAACGTTCATACACACAACGCACGCACACAATGCTCACACACACAACGCTTGCACACAATGCTCACACATACAAAGCTTGCACACAATGCTCACTCACACAACGCTTTCACACAATACTCACACACAAAGCTCACACACACACACACACGCCAACGCTCACACTCACATACCAACGCTCACACATACAACCCTCATACACACACACAACTCTCATACACACACACAACGCTCATACACACAGACACAATGCTCATACACAACGCTCACACACACCAACGCTCACACACACATACCAACGTTCACACACACACGCCAACGCTCACACCCACATACCAAGGCTCACACACACTTACCAACGCTCACACAGACAACGATCATACCAACGTTCGTACACACATAAAACACCAACACTCACATACACACACCCAGCAATCATCGCGCACACACAACATCTCACACTCACACAATCCAACGATCGCACACACATACACCAACGTTCACTCACACACACCAAAGCTCGCACACAAAGCAACACTCGTTCACACACACACACACTCAGCAATGCTCACTCACACCAACCCAAGCACACACAACAACGCTCGCAGAAATACACATACACACACCAAGGATTGCGCACACACAAACACTCACCGACGCTCGCAAACACACACACACACACACCAATGCTCGCAAACACACACGCACCAACGCTCCCAGACACACACACACCAACGTTCGCAAATACATAAACGCACACACCAACGCTAGCAAACACACAAAGACACCAACGCTCACAAAAAGACACTCACACCAATGCTTGCAAACACACACACATAGATACACTGACACTTGCAAATACATACACACAGCAACGCTCGGAAACACTCAAACACACACCAACGCATGCAAACACACATACCAACGCTTGCACAGACACTGACACACCAACGCTGGCACACGCGCCAACGGTCACGCACACACACCCATACCAATGCTCGCACACACACCCATACCAATGCTCGCACACACACCCATACCAATGCTCGCACACACACCCATACCAATGCTCGTACACACACCCATACCAATGCTCGCACACACACCCATACCAATGCTCGCACACACACCCATACCAATGCTCGTGCACACACCCATACCAATGCTCGCACACACACCCATACCAATGCTCGCACACACACCCATACCAATGCTCGCACACGCACACCTACGCACGCACACACACCAATGCTCGCATACACACACCAACGCTAGCATACAGCACACACCAATGTTCGAACACACAAACACTCACTCTCTCTCTCACACAGACGCACACCAATACACGCACACACAAACACATGCGCGCCTGTTCCCACCCTCTCACACACACACACCAATGCACCAACGCACGCATACACGCACCAACGCTAGCATACACGCACACACCAACATTCTCACACACAAACACTCACTCACACACGCACACACACAACAGTACTCGCAGACAAAAACACACACACACACACACACACCCCATGGCTCGCAAACACACACAGACCTATGCTCGAAAACACACGAACACACACCAACGCACACAAACACACATACCAATGCTTGCACACACACCCACACTTGCACATACACACCACACTTGCACATTCACTCCCACACTTGCACATACACACCCACACCAACCTATATACACACACCAACACTCAAACACAGACACAGACACACACCATTACTCGCTCACACACACCCACCCACACTTGCAGACACTATCCCTCACACACACACCAACAATCGCAAGTACACCAATGCTTGAACACACCATTCCTTGCATGCACACCAACACTCGCACGCATACACAAATGCTCGCACACAATGCTCATACAAAATGCTCACACACACTAAAGCTTACACACACCAATACTCGCACACAGACACACACACATGCTTGTAAACAGACACACCCACACCAAGCTTACAAACACACACACACACACCAACGCTCGCAAACACACACACACCAGCGCTTGCAAACTCACACACATTAACGCTCGAAAACTCACAAATACACACCAAAACTAGCAAACACACATACTAACGCTTGCACACACACACCTACGATAGCACACACTTCAATGCTCGTGCACAAACGCTCGCACAACAAAGCTCGCACACACACCAACGCTAGCACATGCACACCAATGGTCCCACACGCACACCAACGCTTGCACACACACCAACACGCGCACACACTCACCAACGATCACACACACCAACACTCGCACACAGCAATGAACGGACACACACCAACGCTCACGCACACACCAACGCTTGCACACACTGCAACACTTGCACACACACACAGACATACCCACACCAACGCTCGTGCACACGCACACACACACACACTCACCAACATTCGCAAACACATGCACACCCACCAATGCTTGTAAATATACACCCCCACACCAACACTTGCAAACACACAAACAGGCCAACGCTTGCAAACGCACACACCAACGCTCAAAAACACTCACACACCAATGCTCCCAAACACACACGTACACACATACGCTCACAAATAAACAAACACACACACCAACGCTCGTAAACACACACACACCAACGTTCGCAAATACACACACACACCAATGCTTGCAAACACATACACACACCAATGCACGCTAACACACAAACATACACCAACGATCACAAACCAACCTATCAAAACTAGTACAAACACCTACGTTCGCACACACCAACGGTCGCACACACACCAACGCTCACATGCACACCAACGCTAGTACACACCATTGCTCATACGCAATCCGATGCGCCCACATACCAACGCTCGCACACTGACAAACATCAACGCTTGAAAACCCATGAACACACAGCAGACGCGAACGCTCGCAAACACACATCCACACACCCCAACGCTCACAAACACATCCACACACACCAACGTACAGAAAAACACACACACCAACGCTAACACACACACTCCAACTCTCGCACACACACAACAACGTTCACTGACACACACACAGCAATGATCGCACACACGCAACAACGTTCACTAACACACACACACTCACCAACGCTTGCACACACCCCAACGCTTGCACACGCACCAACGCTTGCACATACACTAACGCTCGTAATACACTCAAACACACTCCAACACTCGCACACACATGCACACTCACCAACGCTCGCAAAAACCCGCACACACCAATGTTTTCAAACAAACAAACACACACCAACACTCGCAAACACACACACACACCAATGTTCGCAAACAAAAAAACACACACCAACGATCGCCAACACACACACCCACACTCGCAAACACACACACACAGCACCGCTCACAAACACACACACTAACACTCGCAAAACACACACACACCAACGCTGGCAATTACACACTCCTATGCTCAGAGAAACATACATACACCTACATTCGCAAACACACAAACACACACTAATTTTTGCAAACAAACATACCAACGCTTGCGCACTCACACACACAGACACACACCAACGCTTGCACACATAGCAACGCTCGTACACGCACACCAACGCTGGCACACACAGCAACGCTCGCATACACAGACCAACGCTCACACACACACGTACACACCTATGTTTGTCCACACAAACACACTCCCCAACGCTCGTACACACAAATAGACACACATACACACACACACTCGCTCCAATGCTCTCTCATACGCACGCATACCATTGCTTACACGCACCAATGCTTACACACACACCAACGCTCACACACACCAACACTTGCACACACCAATAGTCATACACATATCAAAGCTCCCACACACACTAATGCTCGTACACACACCAATGCTCGCACACCAATGCTTGCACACACATTGCTTGGATGCACACAAATGATCGCACACACACCAATGCTCGCACACAGACAGACACCAATGCTTGCAAACACACACACACACACACACACACCAACGGTAAAAAACATAAATATGCACACCAACGCTAGCAAATGCACAAACCAATGCTTGCAAACACACACACCTACACTTGCACACACACCAACGCTTCCACACACACACCCCTACACTTGCACACACACCAACGCTTCCACACACACACACACCCAGACCAACCCTTACACACACACCCAGACCAACCCTTACATACACAAAGACACATACCAACTCTCACACACCTATGCCTGTACACACACCAATGCTCGTACTTCAATGCATGCACGTACCAACGCTCATAACGCTCACACACACACTCACCTACACTCGTAACCCTCACACACACACACACCAACGCTCGCACACACACCTACACTTGCATACGCACACCAATGCTCGCACAAACTCACAAACACTCACACACAAACACTCGCCACTGCTCACAAATGCACATCAACGCTCGCACACACAAACCAACGCTATCTCACACACACACAAAGCAATGCTCGTACTCACCAACAGTCACACACACAACAACGCTCGCACACACAACTACGCTCACAGAAATTCACATACACACACCAACGCTCTCGCACACACACACTCTCACCAACGCTCGCAAACACAGATACCAGCGCTTGCACACACACAGACACAACTACGCTCCCACATGAACAAACGGTTGCTCACACACACCAATGATCCCACGTGCACACCAATGCTCGCACTCACACCAACACTCTCACACACACAACAACGCTCGCATACGCACACCAAAGCTCGCAAACACATACACAGCAACGCTCGCAAACTCACACACCAACATGCGCAAACACACACACCAACGTGCACAAACAACAATTGCCATCACACGCATACACACCAACACTCGCAAAAAGACACAGCAACGCTTGCAAACACACACACACACACACACACACACAAACACACCAACGCTCGCAGAAACACACACTCACGCACCAACGCTCGTAATCACACACACACGAACTCTTGCAAACACACACACACACACACCAACACTCACAAACACACACTTTTAAAGATTTTCATGAAGATCATACGTAAGGATGCATGAAGAAGATGGCACACATGTTGTTGTTCAACACAGCTTGGGTCGTGGTTATTCCTAAACCATGTGTGTGCTCCCTTCAAATAGGGAAGCACTGTTCTTACATTAAGAATAAAAGAGTACATAATTACAAGTATACCCTTATACGGATGAATCACTAAAATTACATAATATACCCCTATATACACATGTACAAACATCTCTAACACTCCCCCTCAAGCTGGAATAGATGGACTAAGAGGTGGTGCTTAGTCGTATTAGGATGTCCAAATTGAGTGTGCCAATCCAATGGAGACATGTGAATAGATAGACATGTTGTTCGATGTAGAACATGCCCCCTCTCTCACGGCCCGAACCAATCATCTTCTGGGTTTGGAGATCCTGTATAACACAGCCTTGAGATGATAAAATGACATAACAATTCAATGTTTTAGTCAGCTGACTAACCAATAGCAAATTCACCAGAAACTTAGGGACGAACATGACCTTATCAAGTGTCAATGAAACTAGAAGATTTAAGTGACCAATTCCAGTTACTTGACATGTTGAACCATCAGCTACGGTAAAACAACCCAAATTAGAGGAGTAAGTTATTGAATCAAAAAGGGAAGAATTGCCTGACATGTGAACGTTAGCTCCATAGTCAATCTCCCAAGTGGGTGTGGAGCAAGAAACATGGAATGTTGAATTACCTGTTTGAGCCCAAAAAGTAGAAGATGTTGACTCTGAGATCAGAGACAAACTTGGGAACCATGGGATCTGTTGAAGCAAAGAAATTTTTCCAACTGCTTCTTCAACTTCACCATTCTCCGGGATAGGGGTCACTTGAATATCAGCCATAGCAACTCTATACAATAGCAGCATATTCAGTAACAATGACTTATATCAAGAAACCCGAGTAGCTTAGCAAACAAGCAATAGATTCCAGGAAATTAACCAACTAGGAAAATTCTTTAACTCAACTAAATATGTTAACTAAGCACACAAGCACTAGACATCTAATAAGTTAACAAATTTAGAAACTTCCCAAACTCAGCTAAACACTTCCAATAAAATCAAATAAGTCAAATCTTAATGAAAATGAAGTAGGAAACTCTCTCAGAAAAGAATTACAATGGCAAAGAGAGTCCAGCTTTGAATAACCTTGGGACAGCCCTTAATTCACCAAACAAAAGCACCACTTTAAACCAACAGCTTGTAACAATATACGTAATGTCAGCACTCATAAAAAAACAATCCAACCATCAAATTTCAATCTCCACCATTCCAAATAAAGACTGAGGTTCCACAAACATACTCGCAAAAGTTCAGCCAATCTGACCTAGGATGCTTCTCTGATTGCTAAGAATTTTGAGACCGGTCGGTGCAGAATTTAGTGGTGAAAGCTTTCGGTATGACTTGCTAAAAATCCTTCTCCAGGCCTCCAAAAATGATCTCCACTGTTCATAATGTCTAAACCAATGTTTTAAAAACCGAACCGGTGATCGAACCGGTGGAGCTTCCGATTCTGGTTCAATCGGATCAACCGGGTTCAACCAGTGGTTCAACCGGTATGAGTTTTTTCTCATAAAACAATACATAAAAAGATTTTTATATACAAAAAATAAGAATTAAAAATACAGAAAACTATTAAAATACTAAAAAGGTAAGTAAACCGATTGAACCGGTCCAGTCCGATTTCCGGTTCAGCGGTTGAACCGCTCAAAACCGGCCTGTCAACCGGTTTTTACCATTTCTGGGTCTTTGAGCGAACCGAACCATTCAAAGTCCCGGTTCCGGTTGAACCCGGTCAAACCGGCTGGTTCGGTTCGGTTTTTAAAACACTGGTCTAAACAGAAGAGCCGAACATACACCCAAAATATCTGCACGATTCAACAGCTAACGAATTTGTAAACCTCAATATTCTGAATCTAGTATGTACAAAATCGAGAAGAACAAAACTATTCTCCTTCTCCTCTTTGCTCAAGACAATTTCTCTTCTTAGTTGATTCAAACACCACGAATTTCTTCTCCTTGAACCTGCACTAATACCATGTAGATTTTCACGAAGATCAAACGTCAGGATGCAAGGAGAACACTCAAGTAGATGTTCCACATAACTAGAGTCATGGTAAACCCTAAACCATGTGTGTGCTCCTTTTAAATAGGGTAGCACTCTTCTTACATTAAGAATAAAAGAGTACATAATTACAAACATACCCTTATAGGGGTGAATCACTAAAATTATATAATATACCCCTATATACACGTGTACAACCATCTCTAACAAAACCAACGCTCGCTACTACACAAACACACTCCAACGCTTGCAAACACACATACCAACTCTTGCACACAACCACACACACCTATGCATGAACACACACCAACGCTCGCACACGCATACACACCCGCACCAACACTCACAGACACACTAACACTTGTATACACACACCACCATTCTCTCACACACACACACACACCAACTCTCGCGCACACACTCACACACACACACACACACACACAGCAAATGCATACAAAATATTCATTTCGAAGGAAGCAAATTGTCCTAATTCATCGTGAATCCCTGTTAAAGTTATGAAATATTTAAGTAAACAACTCTACAGACAAAAATGTGATGATAAATTTAAGTAATATTTCTTCCAAACGGGTATTTTTCAGACTTTGACTAGGGTCAATTTAAAAGTAATGAGTTTCTAATGTAGTGTCTTATATTAAGTTTGATTGATGAACCATTTCAATCTGATTTACAATTGTGTTGAGGAATTTTCGTTATTCACACAAAATTCTATCTTTTGTTTGTATTTTTTTTGGTTATTATTGATAACAAATATAAAAGAACATTGCATTACATACTTTTAAGTACTATTTTCATGTCTGTAGTTAGTTCAATTACACACTAAAACACAATATTTTAGCTTTATAGAGTTTAATTATATGTTGATGTATATCATATGAGTGGTGATATGTGTAGAACCATATTTTACTGCAAATGTTTACATCATGACATAGCGCCCTCGTTGGCAGTCCATGTAAGAGATAAAGTCGGATCTACCTTCCTATTATGTGGGTAACACTAAACCCTAAACCTTATGTGGACTGCCAACTAGGCTGCCACGAGGATGACCACGTCACAATTTAAAGCCTCACAGTAAAATATGGAAGTACTAAATTATTTTTCATATCATATTATAAATGAAAATAGAGATATTTTTGAGCAATTTTGAATTTGTTTAGAAAATTTTATGTAAAATTTAGTCAAGCTATAGGTAGGAGTCTAACTAGGTCTTTTACCCATAAATGCTAAAGCAGCATTTGGCTAAACTCTTTCATAAATGACTCGTTCTATGACTCTTTGAAAGAGTATTTTTGGGAAACTTCATTTTGACGCTCTTTAAAAACTCTAAAATCTTCTCTTTTAATGAGAGATTTATCTAAAGCAGCTCTCTCATAAAAAAAGTGTTTTTTGCCCTCAATTTGCTAAACGGCCCCTAATCTTTATATCTTTGGATTTTTGAGTATGCAAACTTGTTTTGTGTTCATATGAATATTTTTCGAAATGAGCTCATGTGGCAGTCAAATTAGCCACTCAGTTATATTTTTAATATTTTAATTAGCTTAAGACATCATAAGGTTATTTAACTATAGATGATTTTTTTTTTAGTATTGATTTTGAGAGGTGATATGAGTACTGCAACTCTTTACAGTGTTTTTATGGTGTGACGTGGCGTCCTCGTTGACAATCCACGTAAGCAAAAATCTGGGTTTAAGACTTCCCTGGAAAAAGACGAGATTGACGAAAGGAAGAGGATTAAACCTCCGACTCCGAAACAATCTCCTATTTCAGAGAGGTGGGATGAAATCGGATGGATTTATCATGGGGAAATAGTTCTCCGGAATCCCAAACTCATCCAGGGTTCTCGACTTTCGACGTTTCGTACGGGTTTTGGAAGATTTAGAAGCTTGTTTCCATCAACTATTTTTTATTTCGAGGTCTAAAGGAGAAACCTCCAAGTTAAGGGCTTTTTTTTTTTAATTCAATATTCCTGTCCATTTCATTCCCATTTTTTTGGTGATTTTATCTTCCTCCCCATTTAAGCTTGTGAAATACCTCCTAGGTAAGGGATTTGTTTTATAATTTATTCTTCACCATTTTTTGATGATTTTATCTTCCTCCCCGTTTAAGCTTGTGAACATTGCTTAGTGCATAATTTTACGGTTTTGGAATATCTTATTTTATCTTCACGGACTCTAACCTGAACACTGCCTACAGAGAGAAGTTAAATGTTATCATAACACCTTGCCAGGCCACACCTTGTTACTCCTCGCTTCATCATGATTTTCCCATGTGTTAATAGATTGCTCTCCAAAGACGTAATTGTCAGTCTTATAACTTTTTCCTGACATGGTTTTTCATGTTTTTGTTTTTATTTGTTGTCTTTTCTTTAATGTTTGGTCTGTATGATTTTTAGTGTTGGATGAATCAGACAGCTTTGTAATGAGCTTCCTTCTTTCTCATTGCACAGCCAAGTGGAAAGCAGCTATAGATCAGGTAATTTGATGCCTTGCTACACATTTTTGCAAAATAGTATGCATTTATCCAAAATAGAGGGAGAAAAATCTAATCATGAAAAGAAAATACTCGCAAAGAAAAACAAATGCCAATCTTTATTTTGGAATCTAGACCACATATTCTGATCAAATTGTTTTATCAAGCTTAGTTGGGAGTGTTGTATAAGGAACCATTGTCATGGATGTTGGGCGTATACTATATGCTCAATAGAATGAGCATAGGAAAACATGTGGTCAAGTTCTCAATAGATACACATGTTTGTTTGATATTGTAGAAACTTTCTGATAAGATGAGAAAATCTTAACTAGTCAAGAGGTAAAAACTTTAAGTCTTCAAAGCCTTCTACGATCTCTGCGTGTGCTTTAAATCAAAAGATAGAAGAGAAATTAAATGAAGACAGCAAAATGAGCAAAAAGACAGGTAACCAATAATAATTTCTCTCATATATGAAGTAAAACAGCTGTTTGTGGGTTTCTAATTTTTTTTCCAGTGAAATATATCACCAACTATGAAAGCATTTGGTAGTTTTAACCTTTGGTTTTGTTATTTTCTTCTATATGTACAAGTGGGTATCCTACATTTTGTGACCTATTGCTTCTTGGCTACTTTTCTTTTTTAACCCAAGCAACCAAGAAGTTCTTTCATGGGGAGCCCCCTACCCTTCATAAGGTCTGATATATTTCCTGCATCCCAAGTTCTTTGGATGTGAGGAACCAACCAAACCTATTTTTGTGCTGAAGAACAAGTTCATGATCTGCCTTTGGTGTTCTTTAGTGACCCCGAGTTGACATGTTCTTGTCTTTGCTCAATTTTGTAGACAATAATTGATAGCTTTTCATTCTGATCCATATGCACCAGAAATCAATTCAGCATGTGATGATCCTACTGATGTTAATCAACCAGCCCTAGATTTAAGAAACCTTCAACGTGATATATAGGTGAGACTCAATATTGGCCGAAATACCATGAGAGGTTCCAAGGCCTTCTTGGGGAAAGGAAGCATCCTAGGCATTTATGGAAGGCAAAGCAAGGTGAAAAATCCAAAAGAAAGTAAAGGACAAAGCTTTCAATGAATACACTTTGAAGCACAACCTGCCACCTGATTATTCATCGACTTTCATGTTGCATAGAAGATTACTGATGAGCTTTATAGATAGAATACAGTTGTGTATTTTCCGAACTAGAGTTGTATAAACTGAAACTTGAAAATAGACGCGTAATATATGTAGTTATTTTATGAGTGTACAGTCTATAAATGGAGAATCTCCAGCTCACTTCTTCTGTCAGAATTTTTCATAGACTCAAGAAGCAAGTTGAGCTTGTGAATATGATTACTTTCTTTACTTCTTTATTTCTTTTCTCTATTTTGCAGTTCTTTCATCATTTCTGGTCAGAAACTGTATCCATTTTATCCATCGCCAATATTCAGAAACAATGAATCTCCTCTCTGCAACCCATTAAATAATTTGTTTTTTTTTCATGAACCAAGTTATCCATACAAATAAGTGTCATAAATTGAGTAGAAATATATGAAATGTTTATACAATAAGATAGAAGAAAAAGATCATGTACTACAAAAAACTTGTATTCATTATCAATCTTGAGTTCTCATCCTTAGTAATATAGAAAACTGTAACCATATATGTCTTCAAAATCTTCAGTATTCTTGAGGAGAAATATATGACGTGGCCTCTTTTGTCCATCCAATTCCTATCAAAACAAATAACCAAATGCAAGTCACAAAATATTATATAAATATCAGATATAACAAACCAAAAAAATCGATCTTTGAACCATACAAATAACTAGAAGACAGACCTGAAATATTTTAGTAGATATTTAATTTTGATTCCAAATGTACGCAAGTGAATATATTTCTTCTATTGATGTCCCAATGAACTATTAAATGACTGAATATGTGGATTGACTTGTACTTGTAATATTTTTCAGATTACAATCCATACAAAAGAAATGGAAAGAATTAAAAATAAAATTAAACAAATAAACTCCAACAACTATTAAATTAGCTTCTTTAGTCCCAATAGGAGTATCCAATCTATCCACAGAGTCTTGTTCCACTTCATGTTTTCTTCGAGTGACCTAATGACATAATATCATTAGTTTAAAATACACAAATCATTTAATAACAAAAGTATATAATGAAATAGAGATAAAATTTTAAGTGATAAAAATTGCATACCTTTTTTTTTTGTTTAGTACTTACATTCTCCACTATTGATTGTTTCCTCTTAGTAGGGGGCCTCCCTTTTCTTCTCACTTGAACAGGGTTTAGAATCTTAGATGATGTATTTTCATTTTCTTGAATTTTGTCACTGTCAAATTTCATACCATTTGTTGCATCATTTTATTCCACAATTTGTAACAATGAGAATATGACTTAGTCCCACACTTCCAGATGTATCAATCTCCATCAAAAGTTTTTCCATCATTTAATCAATTAACTTAAAAGCAAGCTCATACCCATCATTAGATGTCAATGCTATATTTGCAAAATCTAGTCAACGGGCATATAAAATCTCAGATTTTTCCATTGTTGCATCAGCTTCAATGTTAGTAGCAAAAGACAGCATGTAAACGCTTAAAATCTTTTCTCCATCATGCTAAAATATATTGAGAAGGAATCTTATTCACCTTCATAAATATGAGTACAGATAATGTGTGCCTACATAGGATGCTTCCAAATTCAAATGAAAGACAAATGCACAAAACTTTTTGTTCATTTAGATTGTAGCAAACAGAGTAATTCTCTTGTTCCCATGTTTTTATTCAATCCTCACCACATGCTCTAGAACATCAAATTTAGAGACTAATCCATCTTCTGCCACAAAAGATGCATGACAATACAATAAAGCCTTCACCTCATCCTGAAATTTCTTAAAAACATCAAATGTATAAATTTCACTTAATTGTTTTTCCATATAATAGTTTGAAATTTATGGTGGCTTCATATTGAAAGAATGAAAATCTGCTTTAACTTTTTTCTCATATTTTCTTCGTAATGAATATTCGTACTACTTAACAAATTGCTTCAAAGTAGTCTTCGAATGTATACATCCATAAAAAATGCATTCATACTGCTCATTTTCTTGGAGCTCAATTCCCTGATGAAATTCAATCAATTTTCTTCAAACTCTTCAACATTCAACAATTGATATACAATCACCTTTAACTTCTTCTTAATGGCCTTATAATGACTTAAATTACCCAAGTTTTGAGGAACGTTTTTCATTATATGCCACAAGCACAATTGATGGCGAGCTTCTGGAAATATTTTAGCAACGGCTGCTTGTATGGGCTTACAATGGTCGGTTATTATAGCCCTATGAGGAATTCAAGACATACACGCTAACCATGTTTCAAATATTGAAATATAAGTCTCAATACTTTCATCCACAAGCTATGCACAACCAAGCAACACTAACTGACCATGATGATTTACACCAACAAATGGAGTGAATGGCATATAATACATGTTTGTTAAATATGTGGTGTCAAAATATATTACATCCCCAAAATCCTGATATGCAGACCTTGATCGAGCATTTGCCAAAAATACATTTCTTAAAAGACCCTTAAAATCCATATCAATCAAATAAATGAAATATGGAGATTTCCTTTGCTTTCGAACAAAATATTTATGAATTGGCACACATCTCCATCTCCAAGCTTTAATCATCTAACTTTATCAATATTATTTCTGCATTCCCTTTCATTGAAACTTAGCTTGTCAAATCCTCCTATTCGTATTGCCCATATCTGGACAGACTTATTTAGTTTTACCCCTGCATCATCATTAAATTTTAAGTGTTGTTTCACATAAGTGGGTAAGTTTGTATTTGATTTGTAGAAATGAGACTTTGATGGGCTAACTGTATGATTATGTTCAAGGTGAACATGTTGCAGATGATAAAGTCCATCATGTTGCAAATGGGCTATGATTTTTGCTTTACAATTTGTCTTTGGTGATGGTCTAGAACCATATGGGTTGTTAGTAGTATTCCTTAGCTTCCCCTCCTTGACACATGCAAAAGTGAATATTTTGTATCCCATGTCTTCTCCATATGATGAACTCCTTTTAATTATATTAAATCCAATACGTTGAGCATATCGGTTGTAGAAGGCTTTTGTATCTTCATATGTATTGAAAACCAAACCTAATCAAGAAATTTCATCTTCTTCTCCCAAAGTAATATAATCCCCAACAGATACATTTTGACATTTTTCTTCATGAAGATTTTGGTTGCTCAAGAGGCACAATTTCTTTATTTTCATCAAGAACCATGTCTATTGATTCGCTAGCCACTTCCAATAAAGTTATAATTAACCAATCAAAACAGTAGCTCAAACTCGAATTAAAACATGCAAAATCCAGAAAATTAATAACCTTATTAAAAACAAGTGATAGAAAAGGGGATGACAAAAAAGAAGATAGAAGCAACAACAGTCTTAAATAAGATACTACTCTCTTCAAAATTCAGACTATAGTTCTCCCTACTAAGACCTATATACTTTTTTTCTCTTATTGGCACCTAAAACAAATATTCATTGCCCAATCAAATGGAACATCTTCAAATGGAACATCTGTCTTTGAAAAGGATATGGAAAGGCAAATAAGATCTTAATGTAGTTCGCATTAGCTAAGTAAACAATATTTTTTTCCTTATTGACTACCAATGAAAAGATTCATTTTTTCTTATCGTTCCAAGAGTAATAGGAGGAGAAATAGCTAAATAGATAGCCGCATCGGTACCAACATGTCAATTTACCAAATTTTTCATCAAGTATTTAATACGCTTATTCAAAAAGCAAACAACTTGGCTGCAGAAACAAAACAAAACATGGCTATCTGCAATTGCTGATCAAGATTTAAAATTCAAATTTGATGAAAATAAGGAGGAAGAAAAAGACAGAAGAAATTCCAGCAGGTTCTGGTTAGGGTAAAGATAAATCGACATCAAGTAGGTTCTGGTTAGGAGACTGAAAACGTGGATAGAAATTGGTTCTAGAATGGACATCAAGGAAGGAAAAGATAAATCGACCAAAAAAATTACAGTAAGCAATGTTCACAAGCATAAAACGGAACGGAAGATTAACTCAACCCAAAAAGTAGTATGAAACACATAGGAAGATAATATTTAAAAAAAAAGGGTCCTTGCCAGTATGAATTCTTTTGACATTTTCCCATGCTATCTAAACCTTCTGGCCCTGAAAGTTGGACACTCGTGCTCAATGTCTAGTAGACTGCTGGAGATAACAAGCTATTGGTGTTAATGCGCTGCTAGTGTTCACTTCTCTCTATAGGCAGAGTTCAGGTTAGAGTCCGTGAAGATAAAATAAGAAATTCCAAAACCTTAAATTACGCAGTAAGCAATGTTCACAAGCTTAAACATGGAGGAAGATAAAATCATCAAAAAATGGTATGAAACGTACAGGAAATTTAAATTAAAGAAAAGCCTTACCTTGGAGGTATTTCACAAGCTTAAACGGGAGGAAGATAAAATGACCAAAAAAAAAAAAATGGTATGAAAGGTACAAGAAGATTAAATTAAAAAAAAAAGCCCTTACCTTGGAGGTATCTCCTTTAGACCTCGAAATAAAAAATAGTTGATGGAAATGAGCTTCTAAATCTTCCAAAACCAGTACGAAACGTCGAAAGTCGAGAACCCTGGCTGAGTTTGGGATTCCGGAGAACTCTTTCCCCACGATAAATCCATCCGATTTCATCTTTTCCGACCTCTCTGAAATTGGAGAGAGAGAGAGAGAGTGGGTTTAGAGGAAGATCGAGAGAGAGAGAGAGAGAGACACCACAGAGATGTAAAGATTCATAGTAAAAATTCGTATTGATATCATATTTTTATTGATATAATATATGTATAATATTATTTACAAGATTATATTTAAAATATAAAATAATAATTATTTTTTAATTTATTTATTTAGAGAGAGGAGCACTAGAAGAGAGAGAAGCCTGATGGCCCACTATGATCTGGATTTATGGGTGGACTCTAAACTAAACAGAGTGTTGTAGACCTTTTCATTCGGTCACTACAACACCGATTCACTAGCCGGGTTGGTGGAGTTTTGGGCCCCATGGTAACCGAAGGGGAAAACTGTATTGCGATTTTTTCGATAGAGAGAGAGAGAGAGAGAGGAATTTTGAGAGGACAAGAGAGAGAGCCTCTCCAGAGAGAGAGAGAGAGAGAGAGAGAGAGAGAGAGAGAGAGAGAGAGAGAGAGAGAGAGAGAGAGAGAGAGAGAGAGAGAGAGAGAGAGAGAGAGAGAGAGAGAGAGAGAGAGAGAGAGAGAGAGAGAGAGAGAGAGAGAGAGAGAGAGAGAGAGAGAGAGAGAGAGAGAGAGAGAGAGAGAGAGAGAGAGAGAGAGAGAGAGAGAGAGAGAGAGAGAGAGAGAGAGAGGGAGAGAGAGAGAGAGAGAGAGAGAGAGAGAGAGAGAGAGAGAGAGAGAGAGAGAGAGAGAGAGAGAGAGAGAGAGAGAGAGAGAGAGAGAGAGAGAGAGAGAGAGAGACTGAGAGAGAGAGAGAAAGCTTGGGATGACTGAGCGTATTTTTGTGTTTTGATTCCTTCCCGGTGGAGTGGCCCCATTTTGGAATTTTGACGGACAAGAGAGGTGGCCTCTCCACGCCTTGCCTTCGCTACTGTTTCGTGCTTCTGTCAGAGTAGATGTATATGCTGGAATAACGACTGTGCCATGGGAGGGACAGAGGCTCAGATGAGGGAGAAATGTCGTCCGAGGACGAGAAGTTGCTGTAGGAGGCTAAGAAATTGTAGTGGGTTGAAGGATTACTTAACAAGAGCTGAAAGGTCTGAAACAATGCCAAATTGACCTTGCCTCTCTCATAGACCCAATTATTACTGTTGGCCGTGGTTCCCAAATACTTCATATCCCACCTGACTCTCGTTCTTCGCCCTTGTATCCTTGGTGTCGGTTTACAACTTTAAAAAGACAGTTGCGGATTCCAGGCTCAAGCTATATTCCTTCTATGGGTGGAGGTGGAAGCCACCGATGTTGTTTGGGTAAGTTTTCTTTCAATATAAATTTGATCCTCGGTCCATAACATCGCTCTGTATTTCTCCAATTGCCACTCTACTTGTCCTTTTCCCTGCAACAATTTCTAGGTTTGAATGTGGCGATCCAGTTTGAACTTGCTTTTCCTGTTTTTTTTTTTTTTTTGACATGGGAAATGGCTTTTGTTACAATGACGATGCTCTTTTGGCGCTGCAGTGGGCTTCAACCATTGTTTTTAGGGCTAAGATTACTCATCCTTACGACTGCATTTTGCCCATAAGCAATTACCAAATGGAACAATGTGTCAAACCATTTGTAGTCTCTTCTCGATTTAAATCTTAAAGAGGGAGGAAATATCTCATAATTTAAAGGAAACGAAAAGCTCAGTGAGATTACTCATCCTTCTTTTATGTCTGTGACATTGTTGTGTGCATAAAGAACCAATAGAAATTACTTTTAAAAAAAAAACAAACCATTAGGATTTCTGAATTATGAAGGATCATTTACAAACTGAAGTATGAATTCTAATATGTTTTTAAATGTATTATGGAATTCCTAAACTTTTTTAATTGTTTGGGAGACAAAAGTTTAGTGCCTTTGTAGCAAATAAATTTTTGGTAGATTTTGCATTTTTGCTACTGGTTTTCTTTCTTCCTATGCTTTCAAAGTAAAGTCTGATGGGTTCCTACTTGGTAATATGTGGTATTTACGGTGATTCAATGAAATATTTTTGTTTTACTGATTTTGTCACTTGTGTGGTTGTCTAATAAGGCTCAGTGATAATTACTTATTTCTTGAAGTCCCCATTTTCTATCTCATGCAAGTACTTATTTATTTTTATGCTATTTTTATGTATTGTATGAAAGCCTTTCACATGTTGGGTTTGCAGCCCTGTCACTGCAGTATTTTTTATTTAAATATATTGCATTCTTTCTTTTGACTATTGTCTATTTGTTCATTTCCACCTGCATCTTGTGTAAATAAAATCTCCAATATTCGAAAAGACATTTCTAATCTTAGATTTACAGGACTCAATGGAGAAATCGTTTAAGAATAAGGTCACGAAAGCAGTTGTCCCAGTTCTAGAAGTCATGTTTCAAGCACTCAGGTTTCTATCTCAGTGATCATGTCTGAATTTAAGATTTTTTCTTTGTAAGTCTCTTTCTTTTGTCTTTGACCAGTCTCAGATTTTAAGAGATGTTGACTTCTTATGCTTTTTGCAGCAAGTGAATTTGGTGCAAAGGTCCCACCAAAAATAATGTTGAAAATGCTGCCTGAGCTTTTTGATCACCAAGATCAGAATGTTCGAGCATTATCGAAAGGGCTACCCCTTAAACTCTGGTGCTAGATTGCAAAGGAATCTCCAATATAATTTCATTTATTGCATTTTCCAAATTTTGATAATTGTCTTGTGTATACGCTGTAAGAGGGACAACTGATTTGGTTGTGAGTTATTCTCCAATGTTTGGTTCTTTACTGAGGTCTTAGGCTTCCCTATTCCTCCTGTTGTGTAATTTATTATAATATATCAACACTTTCAATGTTTACAAGACTCTATATTGGACCAGTAAGAGCAATAGATATGGTGTTAAAGCTTTTCCTTGGCACACTCCGTAATGGCTGGAGATGCATCTTGTACTTTTGCCACTTTCATTGTGCAAGTGTCAAAGACATGATCTTAATTGTATCTACCCATCACCTTTCCTTGATAACCACCAACCAATCTCTTTGTAGTGCATTGTATATTTTCTCCATAGAGAGAAAGCATATCCATGTATAAGTTCACTATGGAAGTGTTTGATTTTGCTTTATCATTGTAGTCCATCTTTTCATCTTTGTTACTACTCTCGCAGTGAAATTATGATATGAATGAATTGTTTAATACTTTAGCTGTGATGTACCTTTATGTCTTTAAGATTGACTCTACAAATATTTCCTCTATATATATAAATATTTTTTTGAAAAAGTGAAACCATATTAATGGAAATCTACTATAGTTGTACAAACATGGGCATAGCCTCTTTTAGTAGCTATTATAATCTATGTTGCTGCACTAGTTCTGCCATAGAGCTAGTTGCTTCGTGTCTCTTTTCCTGCCCCAGCTTTTGCAAGCTTATCTGCCATTGGAATTAACTGAGTGTGGTACAGCTATCCAAACAATTCTCCAAGGTCTCTCATCTCATTTAAATATTTTTCAGTGCCTAAGAAGCTATGCTTTTCTTAATTATTCCTTATATATTGGTTTATTATTGTCATCAGCTCTCTAAAAAAAATATTGTCTTCAGCTTTTGGTTAATGGCACAATTACCATCCATAACCATCTTTTCCTTTTCTTATCTTAGTTGGGAAGTTATCTGGCTCCATAGCCTTCCCGTATCATGTTCTGTAAAACGTATCTATTTCAATTGGTTTAGATCATCTCTAAGAGTAATGGAATTCTTGTTTCATACTTTTTTTTTTCAATTTAAGGTTTTTGTGCAAAACTGTTCTTCAACATTCCTAGGAGTGAGACAAAACCCGTTTTCTTACCATTTGGTTCCTGCTTTTTTGGTTCACTGCTTTGTCATTATTGATCTTCCAATTGCAATGTCCGCAAAACAAGTGCAACTATCTTTGTGTTGGGTGCAAACCTTACCGAAGGTTGTCTTCTCATAATGCTAGATGAGATATGTCTGCCTTTTAAAGTGTTATATGTCTTTTGATGATACATTGTTTTAAGTAGAAAGTCATGTTATTAAAGTCGGTTTTGTCATTTGCATTTAATTTGGATGAGCTTTTGAATCAACTGAATGACATGAGCTATTAGTGGAAGTATAAATGGTAGTGAAAGTAGCTTGAATTGTGAAACATGGCAAAGTGTAGGGTCTCCCAATAGCTAATGTTTTCAAGACAACAACTAAAACGTTAGGATTGCTATATGGATCTTTCTCAAAACAGTTACAGTATTTCACATGATAGACGAAGATGGAGAAACCAATTGTTATTATTAAGATTGTCATTATATTAGTTTAATATTATTCTTTCATGCATGGTTTGTCTGTCTGACAATTCTTTTAAAGTGTTGACGACATTTCTTTATCAAGTTGTTTTTCTTTGATTTGTTTTAATCGGAACTGCATGTGCATCTGGTTTTTCTTTTTCTCTCTCTCTCTCTCTCTCTATCTCTCTCTCTCTTTTCAATTTTGTAAAGCTTTTATTAAGATTTCAAAGGTGAGAATCAGTTGTATGTTAGTTTATTCTTAGGTTTCTGATGGAGAGGGGGGGGGGGATTTTGTTTATGTATGTTCGTTATCGAAAAAGGTTAAGTCTAAACTATTGGATGCTGCAAATAAGTGATTATGATACACTTATTCTAGTGCTACTTTTATGTTGCGAAGTGCAATTGTTTAGAAAGTATGTTGAAGGAATTTTGTCTTAAATAATGAAGCTGTAGTTGATTATAATGCATTTGATTCCATTGGTTAATTTTTTGTTGCTAACATCTATTTTGTTTTGCAGTGTCGCTCCATCATGTTCCTGAGGGCATATTTGTTGGACTCGAGATATGGAGCAGGCACACTTTTGGTCAAATTGGCCCAGACTTCGAGTCTTTTTTGACCATATAGTGATAGTTTTCAGCATAAAGGAGAGTTAAAATCCCAATGTTTTTGATTAAGCCAATTGATAGGGGAAGCTTTTCTATGGTCCTTTTAAACAACTCACTATTCATTAGTAGTGTTTTATTGACTGTTGATGTGGCAAGTGGAGGTTGGTATGGTGTTTCATGGAAATCTCACTAGACTCTAGAACCAGTTTGAGTGAAACTCAAGGCAAAATCATAGAAAAACACCGCTTTAGAGATATGATGTAGGCATTTGTTGGATCGTTTGAGCCTTTCTAGCCTACCTAGTTTTTCCTTCCATTGTATAACCAATTTGAGCCTTTGTCATCCTCATTTTTTATACCTATTCATTAGCCTTCCCATTGAATTTTTTCCTTTTTATCCTTTCTCCTATTTGCATGTTATCTTGTACACATTGTATCGTTGAGCTTCTGGTTACAATAGGAAAGTGTGGAGAAAAGTTTGTGAGTTTATGAGATGGAGGGAATTGAAGAAGTGAAAGGAAGAAAAGAAAAAAATATGAAAAGTCAAAGTTGAGTATCTCTATGAAAAATAAAGAAAGAACAGAAAAAAAGAAAAAAAAGAAAAAAGAAAGAAAAGAAAGAGAACGGAAGAAAAAAGGAAGGAAAGAAAAAGGGAGAAAAGAAAAGGAAAGAAAGAAGAGTAGAAGGAAGAAAGAAAGAATATAGAAAATTTGAAAAGCAAGGAGGAGATGAGCTGAAGATTGGGGGAATTTCAGGTGGACATCTCAAGATGAGGAATGATACATGTGAGTTGGAGAGAATGCAACCTTCAATGAATTTATTTTGTCCTTCCCCTTCCCCTACCCCTGCCCCATTACAACCTAGTGGAAAGCCCTTTTGATATTTAAGTAGTGTTTTTCCCTATCAGTGGAGAGTGGATAAAAAAACTGGCCTATGGAGTTGAGTTTTGAGATTTTTCAGAAACACGGGTTTGTGGTGGTTGGAGAGAGTAACAGTGAATTAGAGACTATGATGGGTGCTGTGGGTGTAGAGGACCATGGCTAAAGTGGACCTTAAGAAAGGCTTGAAAGAATAAGTCTATTGGGCATTTAACATATTCCTTTAACTGAGCTGGAGGTTCAAAGCCTTTGAGCTGGGCTGTATGAGTTGGTCATCAGTTGCATGTGAAATATTTTATGTCATCTTGTGCTTGGGATGAAAACATTGTTTATTCACAAGTAAGAATTGTTTTCCTTCTGATTTTAATTAATAAATTTGGTTGTGGCACTATTAACATCTGATACTTCTTCAGGGCATCATCCATGACATCTGAAGAGCTAGGCAATGTGGAAACCTTTTCTCAGGTATGATTTTGATATGCGCATCAAAGATCTCGCCTAGTGCTTTCTTTTTTTGTTAGAAGAATTGACTTTTTCACCTTTTCAGTTAGTATGATTTTTTTGCTTCTACTGACTTTTCTTTGAATTGTCTAACATACAGTGGGGCCCTAAAGGATCTTAGTCTGTACCAATTTCAAGTGCACTCTACTCTTGTGTTGGTTTGCTGGTATATGCTGGTGTCTTTTATGGTGCTATGGGAGTGTTTGATCTAGATAGTTTGAGCCTGTTGTATACCTTCTGCTTTTTCTCTACAAATTGGTAATTGTTTTATGTGTGGTGTTTCTAAATTATGTATTAGTCCAGAAGTTTGATAAAGGAAGATTTTTGTTTTCTTTTTAGATTGTTAGGAGATGTTCTCCATTGTGCTTCAGTGCCAGGCAAAACCTAGCAATTGTCACTTCCTTGTTTTTGTTCCCTCCAAGTATGGGGCCTGAATGACGTGAGGTAGACATCTTGACCTGTTATATGTTATTACTAGGTATTTTTTTGTTTGTGCAGGTTGATCTTGTTGTGCTTAATAAGTTGCCTTCATGTTATTTTTTAAACAACTTTTCATTGCTGAGTTGTAGACAACTTTGAAGAAGGATGCTACAATATCTGTTAATACTAGGTAGTTTTTTTGTGAAATTTATTTTAAATAATTTATTAGATGTTTTTAAGTATGCATTTTAGTTTGTTGACATGACTTACGTCCATCAGAAGTTTGCCATTTTTTTGGTGGTGTGTATCATATTTTGTTTCAATGTTGTTTGAGGAGTGACATTTTTGAAGCATATTTTTCAAATATGCATGTATAGCCGGGAGAGTTGAGACAACGTTTGAAGGCACACCTTTTTTAATTCTATTTCTCAAGTCTGTTCTCGAACGTGCATGTTTTGACTCTCTTCATTCATGTTACTGTGCAATTTTTACGTTTTATCCACATGTTTTTGTGGGCTTTTCACTTTTGGGATGAATAAAGAGGGGGTTTCATGCTTAGTTGAGTGGAATGAGAGTAAAGCAGAGAATGGATTGCCAATGAGGATGACTTTACAGTACTTACATTAAAAATATTGTGCTGAATGATGAGAAGCCAACATGTTTTTTTGTTACTATGTGTAGACAAAGCCCTAGACTGCGGTTCAACAAGGAGATTTTATTGCAAGCAGGTGCAACAAATGACAATGGCATCAAGATTTTAGAGGGGCCTCGGGTTCCTTCTGAGCCAATTAACACAAAGGTAAAGTAGACATTCTTCTTCTTCTTTCTTTTTTTTTTTTTTTTTTTTGCTTGTTCGAGAGAATATTTATGTGAATACTTTGAACTATTTTTCTTTTGTGTCACATGATACTCTCCTTAGTGTTAATACATAAAATTGTTTTTCAGCATCCTATTGCTAGTCCACTACATAGTGTTGGAAATGTTTTCAACCCCCTAGCAGCAACCCTTGAGCAATCAGATAGAGTGTCAGCAGCGGTATCTTTGAGACTACTGGTATATGTTTTCGTTTGGTAAGTTTGTCTACTCCTTTTTCTTTCTTTGCTTTATATGTCTGTGACGTTGAAAGAAATCACATGCCACTATGGACAGTAGTGGACTGCAGATGTTAAACTAACAATTAAATGCATATGAAAAGAAGTTTAAGAGCTGGAAATTGGCTGATATTGTCGATGCAACCCATCTTAAAGCACTTCGGCTTCTTGTTACTATGATTATGGGCAAGATATATTGTTCATGTATTGGTTGGAGATTGTGGAGCTAAATTTGCTGAAAGAAATTTGAAAAGTAGATGTACAAACTCAACTCACCTTATACCTTGAGTTCTTGGGTCAAGTGGTTTCAAGTGCCATCTAAGTATGGTGTCAACAGTCAAATAATAAAAGGGAAGATAGAGTTGTTATTCCTGAACCAGACCTTGCATTATATTTTATCCTCTGCCCTCTAGTCAAGTTTTATTATTCTCTATATATGGTTACACTGATCTATTTCTCACTGATTATATGTTTTGACCCAAGATGGCATTGGCTTAGTATGCTATTGAAATGTATGTTTGGTTACTCTTTTTTATAATTTTTTTATTTAGGCGTAGTGTTTTATCATAAGCTGACTGATTGTGTTACATGATTATTGAGGGTCATGACAATATTCATGTAACCACCTCTTGCATCCACTTCTTGTATTTCACTCTTAAGATAATGTTGTTAGTGCTATTGGCGTGGAAGATTCTACAATTCAAATTTATGAGGTGACATGTTACAAAATAAATAGAAAAATCATTGCCATTTGAGTGGAGCCATTTGGTGAGTGGGTGATTTGAGTTGCAATTATTTTCTTTTGACTCTTAGATCTCCATCTTCAATGTAATTTAGTGTTTTTTTTTCTATTTACAGGTTAAAATTAAGCTCAAAGGTTAGTTTTATAAACCATCATGTTCGAAGGTCGCCAAAAGTGGATCATAAGTCTCTCCTTTTCACATCAATGAATGGGTTGTGTGTTTGGAGTACTGATGGTTGGGAGAAGAAAAGAAAAAGAAAGAAGAGATAAAGAAAAAAGAAATCAAAAGGAAAAGAAAAAATAAAAAAAAGAAAAAGAAAAGAAAGAAAAGAAAAAGAAAAATAATAAGAATAAGAAAAGAAAATAAAAGAAAAAAAAAGAAAAATGAAAAGAAAAGAAAAGAAAAGAAAAGAAAAGAAAAGAAACAGAACAAAAAGAAAAGGAAAGAAAAGAAAGAAAAGAAAAAGAACAAAGAGAAAAGAAAGAAAAGGAAAAGAAAAAAATAAAAGAAAAGAAAAGGAAAGGAAGGGAAAAGGAAGGAAAGAAAAGGAAGGAAAAGGAAGGAAGGAAAAGGAAGGAAGGAAAAAGGAAGGAAGGAAAAGGAAGGATGGAAAAAGGAAGGAAGGAAAAAGGAAGGAAGGAAAAAGGAAGGAAGGAAAAAGGAAGGAGAAAAAGGAAGGAAGGAAGGAAGGAGAAAAGGAAGGAAGGAAAAAGGAAGGAAGGAAAACGGAAGGAAGGAAAAATGAAGGATGGAAAATGAAGGTAGGAAAAAAGGTGGAGAAAGGGAAAGAAAAGAAGGGTAGAAAGAAGGGAAAGGAAGAATAAATAAAGTTAAAAAAGGAAATAATAAAGAGATGAGCTGAAGATAGAGGGGATTTGAAATCTCTTCAGTTTTTATTGCCGATGGAGGATTGGTTGGACCTATATTTTTTTGTAAAGAATCTATGGATACCATTGTCTTATCCCTAGTTGCAGCTGTGTACACATTCCTGATTTTAATTTACTGGTTGTGAAAGAGGTAGAATTCTTCAAAAAAAAAAAGTAAAGAGGTAGAACACTGGTGTGGAGCTGTGTCGTGTGGACGACGATGGATGGGTGGATGCCAAGAAAAAGAATCCAGGGAAAGGAAGCTTGGGGGCGCCTCACAGCTGGCACAGGAAGTATGTATGATTACACAGGCAATTCATGGAAGTGCATTGTGTGGCTGGCTGCTGTAAAGACTAAAAAATACTTTTTAAAGGTGGATTTGAAGTTGAAGTTGATCCCTTGCGCAAAGAAAGAAGAAGATGTTGCCTCCAAGATTTTTTTTGTCAATGTAGTAGATGAGGTAAGAGCACAGGAGATGTGATAAAGAAAAATACCGAGCAGCTGTGTACCAGTAGTTAGAACCAATTTTATACGCACAGTTTGCATGTTACTGATGTGAAAGTGTGACACAAATCTTTTCAACTTCAGTGCTTCAAAAAACAATAGGGGAGATTTCTGGTGGATGGCTTAAGAGGCAGAATTATACACGTGAGTAGGAGAATGCAACCCACAGTGAATATCTTTCACTCTCTCTGTGTCCGTCTCCTCAGCCATGATCCATTTTATAGCTTTGGCAATATCAGCCATGATCCATTTTACAGCTTTGGCAATATCAGCCATGATCCATTTTACAGATATGACACAATCAGCCATGATCCATTTTACAGCTATCACACAATCAGCCATGATTCATTTTGCTAAAGGGTCTTCTTTCATCAAGGGAATGGTATGCTTCTTTAATTTTTGCTACTGGTTTTCTTTCTTCCTGTGCTTTGCAAGTAAAGTCTGATGGGTTCCTACTTGGTAATATGTGGTGTTTTTGGTACTTCAATGACACTTTTTTGTTTTACTAATTCAGTTACTTGTGTGGTTGTCTAATGTGACTCAGTGATAGTTATCTATTTCTTGAAGGCCCCATTTTCTGGCTCTTGCAAGTACTTGTTTATTTTTATGTATTGGATAAAAGCCTTTCACATTTTGGGTTTGCAACATTGTCACTGCAGTATTTTTTATCTAAATATATTACATTCTCTTTTGACTACTTTCTATTTGTTCATTTCCACCTATACCTTGTATAAATAAAATCTCCAATATTCGAAAAGTCATTTCTAATCTCAGATTTACAAGACTCAATGGAGAAAGCGTTTAAGAATAAGGTTGTGAAAGCAGTTATCCCAGCTCTCAAGCACATAGGTTTCTATCTCAGTGATCATGTCTGAATTTAAGATTTTTTCTTTTTGTGTCTTTTCTTTTGTCTTTCATGAGTCTCAGATTTTAAGAGATGTTGACTTCTTATTCTTTTTGCAGCAAGTGAATTTGGTGCAAAAGTCCCACAAAAAATAATGTTGAAAATGCTGCCTGAGCTTTTTGATCACCAAAATCAGAATGTTTGAGCATTATCGAAAGGGCTGACTCTTAAACTTTGTCTTTGGATTGCAAAGGATTCTGTGAAGTCAATTTTGTTTGAAAAGATGAGGGACATCATGGTAAGAGCTCTAATTTAATTTTTTTGAGGAAACACTTTAATATAATTTCATTTATTGCATTTTCCAAATTTTGATAAATGTTTGGTTGTATCGCAGTGAATTATGATGTGAATGAATTTTTTAATACTTTGACATGTAGCTGTGATCCCCCCCCCCCTTTATGTGTTTAAGATTGACACTTCAAATATTTCATATATATATATATATATGTATATATATATTTTAAAAAGTGAGACTTTATTAATGGAAATCTAATGATACTGGTAGTGGTACTATAGTTGTACAAACATGGGCATAGCCTCTTTTAGTAGCTATGCTAATTTATGCTGCTGAACTAGTTCTACCGTTGAGCTAGCTGCTTCATGTCCCTTTTCCTACCCCAGCTTTTGCAAACTTATCTGCCATTGGAATTGGCTGAGTGTGGTACAGCTATCCAAATAATTCTTCACTCTTTGATAGGTCTCCCATCTCGTATAAAATATTTTTCAATGCCCAGGAAGCTATAATTTTCTTAATTTTCCTTATATATTGGTTTATTATTGTCTTTACCTCTCTTAAAAAAAATATTGTCTTCAAATTTTGGTTAATGGCACAATTACCATCCATAACCATCTTTTCCCTTTTCTTATCTTAATATGGAAGTTGTCTGGCTCCATAGCCTTCCTTTATTATGATATGAAAAAAATTATCTATTTCAATTGTGTTAGTTCATCCCTAAGAGTAACAAAATTCTTATTTCATTCTTTTGTGACATTTTTGTGTAGATAGTTTTTCTTTGAAAATGCTTCTAGTACTTTCTTTTATTTTAGTTAGCATCCATACTTCTGTACCCACTTTGTGCATAATTGTATGTGGTGATTGTCTGTCTCCATAATGTGTGTATGGTAATTTACTGTTTTTAGAATTTGTTCCTCTTAGATTTTTCTTTGATTACATTTTTAAGTTTCATAACTACTAGTTTGTGTAATTCATAAATATTTAGTCTTTCTGACTTATTTTAGTTTTTTAAACTATTACTCATTGATATTTTCTCTGTATGAAGAGAAAATAGCTTGAGGAAGAGCTTGTAAATGTCAGTGGCACTGCTAATCCATCATGTAAGATATGGTAAATGGCTATTCCTTTTTGTTTTATTCATCAATTTTTTAGACTTCTAATTTTTATGGTTGTGAGAATCAACAGATGAGCATTGTCTTGTTATTATCCTTGTTTTTTTGTTTTTCGCTTTAAGGTTTATGTGTGAAGTTGTTTTTCAACATTTCTAGCAGTGAGACAAAGCCCATTTTCTTGCCATTTGGTTCCTGTTTGTTTGGTTTTTTGCTTTGTTATCATTGATCTTTCACTTCCAATGTCCGCAAAGCAAGTGCCACTATCTTTGTGTTGGATGCAAAACTTTCCGAAGATTATCTTTTCATAATGCTAGATGAGATATGTCTGACCTTTTATAGTGTTGTATGCCTTTTGATGATTCATTGTTTTAAATAAAAAGTCCTGTTCTTAAACTCGGTTTTGTCATTTGGATTTAATTTGGATGAGCTTCTGAACCACTGAATGACATGAGATGTTAGTGGAAGTATAAATGGTAACCACAATAGCTTAAATTGTGAAACATGGCAGAGTGTGGGGTCTCCCAATGGCTAATGTTTTCAAGACAAAAACCAAAAGTTATGATTGCCATCTGGATCATTCTTAAAACAGTTACAGTATTTCACAATAAACGAAGATGGAGAAACGGATTGTTAGTAATAAGATTGTCATTATAATAGTTTAATATTATTCTGTCATGCATGGTTTGACTGACAATTCTTTCAATGTGATGACATTTCCTTATCAACTTTTTTTTCTCTGATCTATTTCATTCGGAACTGCATGTGTAACCATTTCACCTGGTTGTTTCTCTCTCTCTCTCTCTCTCTCTCTCTCTCTCTCTTTCAATTTTGCAAAGCTTTTATTAAGATTTCAAAGGTGACTACATCATGAAATCATAGTGTACTCTAACAACAAAAAAAAAATAACAAAGATTTGTGGCTGGTCTTTTTCTATTTTGATATTGCCTTATTGCATTCGATGTTCTACTGCAAGCTGTGGCTGTTGTATCAACAAAGAACTACTCAATAATTAAAAAAATAACTCTATTTTTGTGATCCATGTGATTATTCGGTTTGAAATGTTATTCTCATATTGAAAACACAAATAATCCTAAGAGTGGTGTAGAATGTATCCTTTGTAAATTTTTACATGTCTTTCTAATGAATTTATATGTTTTTTTTGTTTTCATTAGATCTGAGAAAGATAAAGAGTCAGAGCAAGAACTTGTGTCTGAAGTTGTTGGATCTTTTCCTTTTAATGAAGCTGGAGTTATGGTACTGATTAAACTTTGTCTATAGCTTGACTGAGGGAGGGAGAGGGAGAGGGGGAGGGGGAGAGAGGTGGACTGGGAGAGGAGGGAGGGAGGGAGAGAGAAGGGGAGAAGGAGAGGAAGGCGGGTGGGGAGGGGGGAGGAAGAGGCAGGGAAGGGGGAGGTGGGAGTGAGGAGGAGAGGAGGGGGAGGGCTGGGTGAGAAGAAGGGGGGGGGATGGGGAGAGGGGGAGTGGGGGAGGAGGGTGGGAGAGGGGAGGGAGGGAGAGAGGGAGTGAGGAGAGGGGAGGGGGGGGAGAGGAGGGGAGGAGAGGAGAGGAGGGAGGGAGGGAGGAGGAGAGAGGTGTGGGGTGTGGGGGGTGGGGGAGGGGGGGGGAGGGAGGGGAGAAGGGAGGAGGAGAGGTGGGGGAGGAGGAGGAGGGGTGAGAGAGAGGGGTGGGGGAGAGAGAGGGCGCGAGGGAGGGAGGAGGGAGGGGGGAGGGGGGAGGGGTGAGTGGGGAGGGGGGGTGGGAGGGAGGGAGTGGGGAGGAGGAGGAGGAGGGCGAGGGAGCGAGGGGGAGGCGAGGTTGGGAGTGAGGGAGAGCGAGGGGGAGTGGAGGCGAGGGAGGGGAGGGAGGGAGGAGGGGAGGGTGATGTGGGAGGGGTGGGGTGGTGGAGGCGAGGAGGTGGCGAGGGGTGGGGAGTGAGGGGAGGGTGCGAGGGAGGGGGAGCGAGGGGGAGGAATGAGGGGAGGAGGTGGAGGGTCGGGAGGGGAGTGGGTGGGGGGGGAAGGTGAGGGGCAGGTGGAGGCGGGTACTTTATTCCAACGATGGTTTTTCACATGCTTCAAACATATTTTGTTGCGGTGACCTCGATGGGAATTGATTTTATTGCATGTTTTGGTGGTGATGGTGTCATACTCCTGGCACCAAATTTATTTAGGAGTGATGTACCTCTAGTGGTCTCATTTGACCTTGGGTCTGTTGGATTTCTTTGTTCACATACAGTACGTTTCTTTTCCTATCATCAAATAGTTCATGCAGGAACTTTCAAAAAAATAAAATAAAATAGTTTGTGCAGGATTGAGTCCTTTCAAATTCCTCTGATTTTTTTTTTTTTCCTTACTGGTATCGGATTTTATCTTTTTAAATTGAATCTTACTGGTTTTGCTGCATGTCATTGTAGGTAACCTCGTTCTTGAATTATCAAGTGAACTTGAATGTTCTAGTAGAACCTTATGTCTGTGACATGTTCCTGGGATCTGGGCTTGTTCGGACCTTCTATGGTCAAGGTGCTAGGTGCATGCAACAAGGGTGTTTTAGATACTCCATTGCAACTGTTGTTGTTTCTATTCTTTTGTTTCACTTTTTTCCACTTGATCTACGTTTGGTGATTAAAAAGAGTAGCTGCTCGTGGCTTATGCAGTTCTCATATCAATTGAGTTAGAAGAGAGGAGGATAAGTGGAATTTCGTTGTCAACTTTCCTCATTTGGTTCTCTTTTCTCTTATTCCACATCGCTTTTTTTCTCATTACCACTTTTTTTTCTTTCAAATTTCTCTTAAGTTTCTCTTCGTCTATCTCTGTTTTTTTTTTTTGAAAAGACAAATTTAATAAGAGATTGAAAAGGGTCAATTCCTCATTGATCGTAAAATACAGAGCCCTCGGAAGAGAACCATGCTGACTGAGTGCATTGTTGTATTATTACTATTTATATGTACTAGCCCGGCATGAAACGGGCATTCTTATGTGATTCCTCAATTTATTGTTTGTCATTAATTATGCTCGGGAAACTGCAATATAAAAGCTGATGGCTGGTACTTGATTCTAAGGATGGTTTTTCCAGGCTTCAAACATATTTTATTGCAGTGACCTCCAAGAGAGAGTTGGTTTTGTAGCATGTTTGGGAGGCGATGGTGTCATACTCCACGCACCAAATTTATTTAGGGGTGCAATATCTCCAGTAGTCTCATTTAACCTTGGGTTTCTTGGTATTCTTAGTTCACATACAGTATGTTCCTTATCCGATCATCAGATAGTTCATGCAGGAACATTCAAAAAATAAAAATAAAATAGTCCATGCAGGATTGAGTCCTTTCAAATTCCTCTGATGTTTGGTTTCATAATATTGCAGTTTGAAGACTTCAGACAGGATCTTAAGGCAGGTTTTCAAGGGAATAATATAGCAGATGGAGTTTATATAACTCTTTGAATGCACTTATGGTGTGTGAGTTTTTGAAATGGTAAAGCAATTCCTGAAAAAGTGTTCTCTGTAATGAATGAGGTTGTTGAGGATCGTGGTTTAAATCCATATCTCTCGAAAATTGAATGCTATGAACATTATCGCCTTACAACCAAGGTAAGATCAATATTCTGGTTAATATTGTTTACATATCATTTGGGTTTCCCAGCTTTATTGCTTCTTGTTTGAATCATATCAATTTTTTTGAAATATTTGAATCATATCAATTGTCACAAGAAAGCGGATAATCCATATTTTTTTGTTAGATATACTTACTCGTTGTAATTGATTTTTATCTTTCAAAGGACTGAGTCTGTCAACACTTCTGATGCAAATTTCTTTTTATGTTCTGACATCTGTCTTCGACCGTGTTCAAAATTCCATCCTATGTCGTTGTTGTCTTCTATTATCAAAAGTTATTGCACCTAAAAAGGAAAAACTGTTCCACATTAAGAATATTTTTCTCCTATGTAATTTGAAGCCTGTGTTTGTGGTTTTGTTTAATTTGTCCATGCACTGGTAATGTTTTGTTGTTGCAGCATGTTAAATGCTTTTCCATTGGAGGAAACTTTGCCATCATAATTTCATTGATTTGTCGGACTATTTTGGTGCCGTTTGTCATTGGTAGCTACAACAATTGGAAGTACAGCTTACTATTGGGTGCAAGCTCACTCACTCAAGCTCACTCACTCAAGCTCACTCACTCAAGCTCACTCACTCAAGCTCGCTCACTCAAGCTCACTCACTCAAGCTCACTCACTCAA
>CM039665.1:22412334-22414834 GCA_022405105.1 Aristolochia contorta
AGAGGGTAGTTCTAGTAAAGGAAGATTGGCACAGATTTGTTTAATTTGTTTGACACACTGTGTGTGTTCAGGAGTCCATCCAGTAGTACAAGACTGCCTTAATAGTTTAGAAATAGGATGAGTAAATTTTTTGTAATTATCGATGAATCCTGAAGCATAGTTCAAACAACCTAGAAATTGTTGAATTTGTTTCTTATTTTCTAAAATGTCTGGAAAAGCCAAGATCTTTTTTAAAATATGAGTTTGTAATTGAATTCCGTTAGAGGAAATATGAAAGCCAAGGAATTCTATTTGAGATTTATTTAAGATTGCCTTCTTTTCAGAGAGACAAATTCCATTATCAAAGCATATTTTGGAAAAATTGCGTAAATGAGAAAGATGATCTTTTAAACTAGAAGAGCAAACAAGAATATCATCTACATAAACAAGAATAAACTCATGACATTTACTGAAGATAGAATCCATTCTTCTTTGATATATTTGAGGAGCATTTTTAAGGCCAAAAGGCATTACTAACCATTCATAATGTCCTTGAGGGGTGGAAAAGGCAGTTAAGGGTACAGATTTTTCTTCCATTTTTATTTGCCAAAATCCTGATTTACAGTCAAATTTTGAAAAGAAATTCTTTCCTCTTGCTAAATTTATCAAACAGTCTTTGTTTGGAAGGAAGTATCCATCAAAAGAACTATATTTATTGAGTTCTTTATAGTTAATGACCATTCTAGCTTTTCCTCTTAAGATTTCTGCATGGTTTTTTACCATAAAAGCAGGACTAGAATGAGGGCTATGGGATCTTTGAATTAATTTTTGATCTACTAATTCTTTAATTTGGATGGCAAACTCTTTGCGATCCTCTTCAGTATACATCATTGGTTTTACTCTTATGATGACAGATTCAGTGAGTTTTATTTCAGCTCTAGGGTGTGATGAATTCCAAAATTGAAGAGGTTTTTCTCCAAATGGGAATTTTATTTGAGAGATTAAGTCTGTTTTTCTAACAGAAATTTTGTTTAGGAGTGTTACTTCTAAAGGTATTTTTGTAAAAGTTAATTTTCCATTCTCACCATGCGGTGCTGGCTGAACTCTGTAGGGCTTAAATTCTCGAGGAATATGTAACCAATGGTTACATGGGGTAAGGAAACTAACCATATGGGAAATTTGTTTGTAGACTTGGAAGCGTTGGAGAAAATCATTTCCAAGTAGAAGATCTAAACCAGTAGTGTTGAGACATAATATTCTAGGTATTTTTACCATTTTTGAACCTAGTAGAATTTCTTGTTCATCTATGTAGTCACATACAGAAGTGACTCCATTGATTCCTGTAATGGTAATTTTTTGATCTGTCTTCCAATTGGTTAGAATATGTCTGTGACCAATAGAAACTTCTGCGCCTGTGTCTATTAAGGCACATAGCATTAGGTCATTTATAGAGACCTGTATGAAAACACTAACAGGAATTCCTTGTGTTTTCATAGTTTGAAGCAAGAAACTTGCTGACCTTTATAGGTAGCTATAAATTTTTCAGGAGTGATAGAATAGTCAGACATTCCGTTTAGGAACGTACTTCCAAGGATAATATCAAAAGAATCTACAGTCATAAAGGGATCAATATAACAAGGGACAAGTAATTCTTTTCAATAAATTGAATAGGTACTAGTACTTCGAAGTCCATTTGGACAACATGTCCATTATGACTTTGATATTTGATAGGTGGAACTTTACATTGGTTTAGAGTTCCTACTTTTGAAATTTTTATGTGATTTTGAGATGCTCCAGTATCTAAAAGGATACTATTATCTCTAAATTCTGATCCATTAAAATAAGAAGCTTTCAAGGTATAAAATGGAGGTGAAGAGAGGGATTTCCTAGGAACTTGTATTGGAATGATATTGAATCGAGAAGAGGGATGACTGGATTCTCCTCTAATTAAATGTCCATTCTTAAAGACTATTTTTTGTTCTTCTGGTTCATTTCCTTCAATCATGGGGATTTGAGTATTAGAATCACTGATTTCTAGACTGTAATTGTTTGGAAAGCTAGGGTTTTCGAAGGCAGGTACAATTACTTCACTAAATTCATTGCAAAGTTTATTTACTGTTATAAATTTATCTGTAGAAAGATGATCAGCAAAGTTTGAATTGGTGAAAGTGAAAAGCCCGGAATATAAGATTGAAAAAATAGCATTTCCATCTTTTTGAATATTTCTCCAATGAAATTTGAAATATAGGCTTAAAGTATCAATTAGATTCTAGTCAAAAATGGAAACACAATAATTAGGTCTAACTTTGAACAATAATTTTTTATAAATTAGATTTCCTTCAACAGTTCCGTTTCCTCTCTCTAATTCTCTATCCCTTTCCTTCTCTCTAATTCTCTATCCCATTCCTCTCTAGTTCTCTCTCTATTCCTATCCCTCTTTCTCTCAAAATAGTCTCACATAGTAATTTTTTCTTTCCCTCCATCTTCCTCTGTCTCTCTACCACTCTCTCTCTCTCTCTCT
>CM039665.1:22427334-22437334 GCA_022405105.1 Aristolochia contorta
ATTAATCTCTCTCTCCTTCTCTTTCTCTCTCTCTCTCTCTCTCTCTCACGGTTCTCTCCCTCTCTCTCTCTCGGCTATCTCTGTCTCCTTCATTCTCATATTTCTCTCTAGTAAAAACTCTCTCTCTCTCTGTCAATCTCTCTCTCTACTTCTGTTTCACTCTATAATTCTCTCTCTCTACTTCTTCATTTCTCTCTATCTGACTTCCACTCTGTCTCTTGGTGCCTCTCTCTCTCTCTCTCTCTCTCTCTCTCTCTCTCTCTCTCTCTCTCTCTCTCTCTCTCTCTCTCTCAATTTCCCTCTCTCTCTGTCTATCTATCTATGTATCTATCTATCTTTCTATCAATCATCTCTCCCTCAATGATGAATTTTACTCTCTAATTCTCACTCTCCCACCCAATATCTCACTCCGAATCCCTCTCTCTCTCTCTCTCTCTCGGCTCTCTCTGTCTCCTTCTCTCTCATATTTCTCTCTAGTAAAAACTATCTCTCTCTCTCTCTCTGTCAATCTCTCTCTCTACTTCTGTTTCACTCTCTAATTCTCTCTCTCTACTTCTTCATTTCTCTCTATCTGACTTCCACTCTGTCTCTTGGTGCTCTCTCTCTCTCTCTCTCTCTCTCTCTCTCTCTCTCCTCTCTCTCTCTCTCTCTCTCTCTCTCTCTCTCTCTCTCCTCTCTCTCTCTCTCTCTCTCCCTCTCTCTCACTTTCCCTCTCTCTCTCTGTCTATCTATCTATGTATCTATCTATCTTTCTGTCAATCAATATCTCTCCCTCAATGATGAATTTTACTCTCTAATTCTATCTCTCTCTCTCTCTCTCTCTCTCTCTCTCTCTTTCTCTTTCTCCCTCTCTGACTTGCTCTCTCTCTCTCTCTCTCTCTCTCTCTCTCTCTCTCTCTCTCTCTCTCTCTCTCTCTCTCTCTCTCTCTCTCTCTCTCTCTCTCTCTCTCTCTCTCTCTCTCTCTCTCTCTCTCTCTCTCTCTCTCTCTCTCTCTCTCTCTCTCTCTCTCTCTCTCTCTCTCTCTCTGTCTCTCTCTCTCTCGCTTTCACTGTGTTCTCTCTCTCCCTCCCTCTCTCTCTCTCTCTGTGTTTTCTCTCTCTCTCTCTCTCTCTCTCTCTCTCTCTCTCTCTCTCTCTCTCTCTCTCCCTTAATAATGAATTTTACTCTCTAATTCTCTATCTCCATCCCTATCTCTCTCTCTCTCCTTCTCTTTCTCTCTTTCTGAATTCCTCTCTCTCTATCTCTCTCGGTTTTCACACTCTCTGATTTCTCTCTAATTAAAACTCTCTCCCTCTCTCAAATTTTGGATCACTCTCTAACTGTCTCTCCCATTCTCGCTCTCTCCCTCTCTTTCTCTGTCTCTCTGACTTGATCTCTCTCTCTTGGTTTTCCCTCTAGTGAAAAAACTTCCTCTTTCTCTCTCACTCTCTCTCTCTAGTTAAAACTCTCTCTCTCTCTCTCTCTCTCTCTCTCTCTCTCTCTCTCTCTCCTTCCCTCCCTCTCTCTCTTTCTCTCTCTCCCACTCTCTCTCTCTCTCTCTCTCTCTCTCTCTCTCTCTCTGTTCTCTCTCTCCCTCCCTCTCTTCTCTCTCTCTTGTTTTCTCTCTCTCTCTCTCTCTCTTCCTCTCTCTCTCTCTATCTCTCTTTTTATCTATCTATCTATCTATCTATCTATCTATCTTTCTATCTATCTATCTATCTATCTATGTCTCACTCTCAAATACGAATTTCAACTTCTCTTAGAAAGTGAAGAGAAGAAAAATTTAGAAAAAAGTTTAACCCTCCTTGTCTCCGACAAAGGAAAAGAAGTTATTTCATAAATGGAAGATTTTCTTGAAGATCTTACTAAAGATTTAGATAATCTTGACTTTTTAGATTCTTATGAAGTTAAAATGAATCGAAATAACCCAGGAAATTTTGGTGGTCCAACTGATTTTATGGGAGACCCAGAATTTGCAGGAAATACAAATAAAAGATATAGAAAAGAAATTAAAGAAGAATTTGAAGATTCTCCTCTCTTTTCTAAAAAAATATTACTATTCTAAGAAAAAGATAAACCAAAGCTTGATCCCTCTATCTCCCTAGATACTGATGGATCTAGACTAAACCTACATTGGTTAAGAGTTCCAACTCTATGAGATTTAATATGATTTTGAGAAGCTCCAGTATCTAACAGGATACAATTATCTCTAAATTCTTATCCATTAAAGTAAGAGGCTTTTAGAGTATAGAAAGAAGGAGATGAGAGAGAACTTCTAGGGGGAATGAGAAAAGGAATAGAATTAAGACGAACGAAGGAGTTACTAGGTTCTCCTCAAATCAATTGGCCATTCCTAAAGGCTATTCTTTGTTCGTCTAGTTCATTCTCTCAATCATAGGTATTTGTGTATTAGAATCACCGATTTCTAAATTATAATTTTCAGGAAAACTAGGATTTTCGAAAGCAGGTATGATAATTTTACTGAATTCATCACAAAGTTTATTTATTGTGATAAATTTATCCGTTGAAAGATGGTCTGTGAAGTTTGAATTAGTAAAGGTAAAAAGACCAGAACATAAAATCGAAAAAATCTCATTTCCATCTTTTTGTATGTTTAAAGTGTCAATTAAATTTTTGTCAAAGATTGAGACACAATAATTTGGTCTTACTTTAAATAGGAGTTTTTTATAGATTAAGTTTCCTTCAACTATGCCTAAATGAGAATCATTTGCATCACAGAACCTTCGGTCTTGCAAACTTAAGGTAATAGGAGAATCTATTCCTGGTTTGAAAAGAGATTTGACTAAAATCTGAATTTCAGAAATAAAGACATATATGATTTTTTGTCTATCTTCTTGTTTAATTTTTCTTACAGCACTTTTAACCAAATTCGGAGAGATTAGATTTAAGTTAACCGTTCCATTTACTTGATTTATTGATATGGGTTTTTCTATTTCATGATATTCATAGTATTCAATCCTTTTTCTGGAAAATAAATTCCAAATATTTTCTAAAAAAGATCTTTTAGATCTGTCATTTTGTAATTCTAAATCACAAACTTTTTTAAATTTGGCTTTGTCGAAAGTAGCTTTAAGAGCATAACCTTTTGGTCCTTCATAAGTTTCTAAGTCATATAATTCAGGAGTAGGATTAATTTCTGAACAAGTTTGGATTTCTCAATTTGACTGAGTTTGACTCATTCTGAATTGGAACTAGAGGAGTCGATGGATTCTGTATTTTCTGAGGATAGATTAAATTCAACTAAAGAATCCTCTGAAGAAATTTCAGAGTAATTGACTTCTTCATAAACATCAAAGAAACGAACTTGTTTCTTTGGTTTAGGACATTCATTTGCATACTGACCTTCTTCATTGCAATTCCAACATTTGCAATTTTTATTTTTCTTTTGAAAATTTTGTTTTTTCCTAAAATAGGTTCTTTTAGGATTTCTCTTATTTTTCGAAAATCTTTTTGGATTTTTGTATTTTCTAGAAGTAGATTTTTGTTTTGAATGAGATTTCTTTTTATCAATTTTACAACCCCATTGGGTAGCATGAGGAATTAAATTGCAAACAATGGAATTTTTAATATTTTTACTTTGCCTATTTAATTTTCTCATTTCACAAATTCTAGCTAACTCTGTTTTAAAAATCTAATTCTTCCCTGTAAAGATCCATTATTAGAGTCAGTAGAGGTTCTCATAAATTATTCAAATTTTCGGTTAAAATATATATTCCAAGGAAAAGGTAATTTCTGAAAATACATATTAAGCCAGATTTCTCGGTTCTCCAAACCATTATATTGGTGATAATAGTATTTAGCAAATTCACAAGAATATTCAGCAATGTATTGCATATTGCAGATAGAAAGATTCGTAAGTTTCATCTGAGATTCTTTTAGAGCACTTCTAATGGCTTCACTAGAATCTTGATAATTTCTTCCCTCAAATTCTTTTAAAATTATTTCGGCTAAGAATTCGGTGGCTTTATCATCTTGACCAGCAATGAAAAAAGCTCTTATTCTTTCCTCAAGTAATCTAGCATCATTAAATGCTAAGCCTTTGATCCAGTTTGAGACATTTCCATCAAGGCTGGCAACTAAAATCCAGGCTTTTTTCATAAAATCTAATTCTGGATGACTAATGAAATAAATTGTCATACTGGTTTGCCATTTGTTCACTATTTCGTGAACATCAAAAACGCAATCAAGGTTTAGTCTAGATCCATCAGTATCTTGGGAGATAGAGGGATCAAGCTTTGGTTTGAATAAATCGGAATATTTATCAGATTTAGATTCTCTATTTGTCTTTTTCTTAGAATAGTAATATTTTTTAGAAAAGAGAGGAGAATCTTCAAATTCTTCTTTAATTTCTTTTCTATATCTTTTATTTGTATTTCCTGCAAATTCTGGGTCTCCCATAAAATCAGTTGGACCACCAGAATTTCCTGGGTTATTTTGATTCATTTTAACTTCATAAGAATCTAAAAAGTCAAGATTATCTAAATCTTTGGTAAGATCTTCAAGAAAATCTTCCATTTATGAAATAACTTCTTTTCCTTTGTCGGAGACAAGGAGGGCTAAAGTTTTTTCTAAATTTTTCTTCTCTTCACTTTCTAAGAGAACTTGAAATTCATTTTCTTGGCACCATTTAGAGCGGAGTTCTGCCTTTTGAATTTTTAAGGCTTCGAAATCTTTTTCTAGAAAGAAAGACTTTTTATTTTCTTTTCTTTCCGGAAGTTTTTCTAAGACAAAATAAATTTTTTCTTTAAGTTTTTTAATTTTATTATCTTTCGTTTTTCCAAAACGGTAACCAAATTCATCGATTTCAGTTTGAAGAAGATTGATGTTGCTTTTTAAAGAAATTATTTCTTCCTTTAAATTTTTTACTTCAAAGAGAATATCTTTTAATGAAGAAGCTATTGATTCCATTTAATCAAAAGAGATGCCAAACCATTCATCATAATCATAATCAATACTAGCACTATAGTAAAGTCTGTAATCTTCAAAATCTTCAAAATTATTTTCATCAAAAACAAAATGTTCTGAATATCTATCCGGAGAATTGGGTTCAATGTCCTCGATCTCATGGCCTAAAACATGAAATATAATATCTAGAATTAATTCGGTAGGTAATGGTTTTAAAGCTAATAAACTTAGAAAGTCTTTCTTCTCCTATAACTCCATTTATTAAAGTTGGAGTTAAATAAATAGCATATTCTTCATTTCGAAATTCCATTTGATAAGTAGGGGAATCAAAATTCATATAACCTTAGTAATTATTTCAAATAATTATTCCTAATATTATTTCTCCGAAAGCTTGGCACATAGAGAGATAATATTTTGGAATATTTTGTTCGCGACTTTCCACCATAACGTATTGTAAAGAAAGATGTATTGACATAGGAGATAGAACCTTCCATACAGTCTTATTGTTTTTGTCTTTACATATTGTCAAAGCAAATTGTCTGATCAAAATTTTATTTGAAATATTTGGCCAAGGACACAGGGCTCTGATACCAGTTGAAAAGGGCAAAGATATTGAAGTAAATTTAAAAATCAATAGATAATGAGAAATACTTAAATATCTTTGGGTAAATTAGATTCTTTGAGAATTAATGGAGTTCCAAATAAAATTTCTTTTCCTTTTTTCACACTCTCTTTGAGAAATTTTTATTATATTTTGACGGTAATATTTTTCCCAAATATTTTCTTCCAGAAATATTTTGTCGAATAATATGACCTTATTATCAGAAATTCTTACGGCAGGAAAACTACCGACATGAGTTCTATAAACTTTTAATTTATCCATCATAAATTTTTCTTAGATCTAGGTTTTTCACAAATATGGATTAAAGAAGGGCAAACTATTTCTTTTCAATATATCTTTCTAAATAGAAGATCGAGAAATCAAAAGACTTTATAGTAATAGAAGAAGGTAAAATAGACATACCGCTGATCATCCTGGTCATCTCAGGAGTTGCATTGTATCACAACAATATTCAAGATAGATTTGGTGAGAAACCATCAGAAGAACCAGTCGAACGGATACTTTTTTGCCGATGCCAAATTTTTTGGAAACTTTTTTCCTTAAACGGCCTCCTGCCTAAACGGTACTTCTTTATCCTATCTATTGACTCTTGGCTTTCTCCGATTCCTTCTTTTCTTCAGGACTTTTCTCTCAAATCTTCTCAAACTATAGCTCTTTCGTATGTGGATAACTTCGGAATACTTTCTCTTTTCTCTTCTTCACTCACTATAAAATCTTCTAATTTCTTACTTCAAGAAAGACTTCTCGAAAGAAAATAGTAGCCCAAACTAGGGTCTACTCCATATTATTGAAAATCACACAAGATCATACAAAGTTGAAACTGAAATATTAACAAGGAAAGAAAGAGGGCTCTCAAAAACACTCAAGATCACTGAGAATTATAGCAAACTTCTTCTTCTTCTTCTCTCCTCTTTTTTCCGATACCTTCAGAGTGAAACGGCTTCGGGTTTTATAGGAAAGAAATGGAATCTATGACGTCATGAGATTCGTCATAGTCCACTTATTAAGATTCCTCCTTATCGGAGAAATCGAATCTATGACATCATGAATTACGTCATAGATGATTCCTTTTTATCCGAGTGGTGTGGTCCACTATCTCGATAAGCGAGATTGCGCCATCTGGGAAGATTCCCGAACATTTGTTCACCGATTTTTATAGACGAGGGGACAGCCGTCTATTTACATCTGTCCACTACATTTTTATCCTAGTAGGGACCTCCAGACTTATTCAATTAAAGGTAAACTTCTTTTTCTGAGAGTGCCTGCAGTTGAGTAATTCGCAAGCAATTCTTTGAGTTTCTTTGGTACATGGAAACTCATGATTTAAAATAGAATCTCTGAAAGTAATAAGATGTCCGTCTTGATAATTTGCCCCTTCGTCTATGACAAGGATCCAATTGTCACCTTTGGCGAGGGTTCTCTTATTTTGGGTTAACAGGACTTTAATGCTTTGAGCAAATGCTCTCATACCTTGTGCCCTCTTCGAAGTAATCTAATTTTTGTTGAAATTAGAAATCCGATGTGGAATTCCTATTTCAAAGGTAATTTTACCACAGAATCCCATGGTAATAATTTGAAATCCAGAGAGGAGTTTTGAGAAATCCCATTCTGGAGAGATTGATAAAAACTTGAGGTAAATTAACTGACCTTTTGATTCATGCTGCACTGTTTCTTGGAAAAGATCGTCGAATAGGCAGGTGATTTCAAAGAGGTCCTTTCCTGGGTAAATAGTATTCATGAATCCATAGTATACTAATTTGTAGATGAAATGCGGATCTTCTTTCGCCTTTGAAGAGATTCTTGGATAGATAGATCTTTCTTTATTTTTGAAGCTGGTCGGAGAGTCTGTAAACTGGTAGATTTTTCTGGCGAATTCCAAATAATCTTCTTCTCCGAAGCTAAGATTTCCTTTTGAATTGTTAATAGTAAAAGTGCGTTTTAAATTAGGTCGAAGAGAAATATCTTCTTCCTGTGTCTGGGCTTCCTTACTACTGGATTCAGTAGTTTCGGGTCCACCACTGCTTTCATTCGTCTTGCCTTGTTTTGGGGTTTTGCTGGATTCAGCAATGTCTGGCAAGGTCTTCTCAATTCCTTCAATTCGCTTCTTGATTGAAAAGGTCAAACTGTGAAATATAGCAATATTCTTTTCAAGAGTCTCTGAGATCGACTCAAGACATTCTTCAAAAACCAGAAGTCCTTCGTCTATATCATTAACTTCTTCTTTAAGAATTCCCAATTCAAATTTTTTAATATCCATTCTATAAAAACTTTTCTGTCACAATTATAGTTTGTGAGACTGTGAGAAAATTCTCTTTTTACTTCCGAAGGAAGATACTATCACAATTATAGTATTGTGAAACTGTGGGTAAATAACCCTTTTATAGTCCGGAGGACTATAATCAGATTAAGACTGATTAGACTTAGTGGGACGAAACCCTTTTTAATGGGACAGGACCCTTATTGGTGGGAAAACCCTTCCTGCATCAATTAGACTGTAGAAGAAGCACATTTCTTGTTAGAAAATCTGCTAGAAAATTGTCTTTTCCTTTAATATGATGAATATCAAATTCATACATGGAAAGAAAGGCTTGCCATCGATTTAGTCTTCTAAACTGCAATTCGTTCAAGGATTTTTTCTCAATTAATCCTTTGATCGCAGAATTATCAGTAAGAACAGAATATCTTTTTCCGTAAAGAAATAAAGAAAATTTTTTAATTCCTCTGATAATAGCAAGTAATTCTTTTTCATGAACAGTATAATTGATTTCGGCAGAATTAAAACTTCCATAAGCATACCTGCTTATTTTATTTAAATCTGTTTTCAAAATAGCAGCCCAATATTCATCAGACGCATCACATTGCAAAATTAATTTATCAGAATCAGAAGGTAATTCTAATAAAGGGAGGTCAGCACAAATTTGTTTAATTTTTTTAACACATTCTGTATGTTCAGAAGTCCATCAAGAAGTACAGGATTGTCTTAATAGTTTAGAAATTGGATGTGTAAATCCTGAAGCATAATTCAAACATCCTAGAAATTGTTGAATTTGTTTCTTATTTTCTAAAATATCTTGAAAGGCTAATATCTTTTTTGAAATGTGAGTCTGTAATTGAATTCCATTAGCAGAAATATGAAATCCAAGGAATTCTATCTGAGATTTATTTAAAATTGCTTTCTTTTCAGAAAGACAAATTCCATTGTCAACACATAATTTAGAGAAAAGGCGTAGATGAGAGAGATGATCTTTTAGATTTGAAGAACAAATAAGAGTATCATCAACACAGACAAGAATAAATTCATGATATTTACCAAAGATAGAATCCATTCTTCGTTGATAAATTTAGGGAGCATTTTTCAGGCCAAAGGGCATTACTAGCCATTCGTAATGTCCTTGAGGAGTAGAAAAGGTAGTCAATGGGATAGATTTTTCTTCCCTTTTGATTTGCCAAAATCCTGATTTTCAATCAAATTTTGAAAAGAAGTTTTTTCCTCTGGCTAGATTTAGCAAACAGACTTTATTTGGGAGAAAATATCCATCAAAAGAACTGTATTTATTGAGTTCTTTGTAATTGATGACCATTCTGGCTTTTCCTCGAAAAATCTCTGCATGATTTCTAACCATAAAGGCAGGACTAGAATGAGGACTATGAGATCTCTGAATTAATTTTTGGTCTAATAAATCTCTGATTTGGATGGCAAATTCTTTGCGATCCTCTTCAGTGTACATCATTGGTTTAACACGTATGACGACTGATTCGGTAAGTTTAATTTCAGCTGTTGGGTGTATTGGATTCCAAAATTGGAGGGGTTTTTCTCCAGAAGGGAATTTTATTTGAGAAATTAAATCTGTTCACCTAACTGAGAGTTTGTTTAGAGTGGTTACTTCTAAAGGTATTCTTGTAAATTTACCATTACTTTCACCATGCGGTGCTGCCTGAACTCTGTCTCTCAATGATAAATTTACTCTCTAATTCTCTCTCTCCCTCCAAATCTCTCTCTCTCTCTCTCTCTCTCTCTCTCTCTCTCTCTCTCTCTCTCTCTCTCTCTCTCTCTCTCTCTCTCTCGCTCTCTCTCTCGCTCTGAATTCCTCTCGCTCTATCTCTCACGGTTTTCACACTCTCAGATTTCTCTCTATTTAAAATACTCTTTCCCTCTCTCTCAAATTTTGGATCTCTCTAACTGTCTCTCCCATTCTCGCTCTCTCCCTCTCTTTCTCTGTCTCTGGATTGATCTGACTCTCTCGGCTTTCTCTCTACTGAAAAAACTTCCTCTCTCTCTCATTCTCTCTCTCTCTCTCTCTCTCTCTCTCTCACTCTCTCTCTCTCTCTCTCTCTCTCTCTCTCTCTCTCTCTCTCTCTCTCTCTCTCTCTCTCTCTCTCTCTCTCTTTTCTCACTTTGTCGCTTTCTCTCTCACGGATTTCTCTCTAACTAAAACCCTCTCTCTCTCCCTCAATCTCTTACTCAAATTCAG
>CM039665.1:22442334-22447334 GCA_022405105.1 Aristolochia contorta
AAGTATGTAGATGTTGAATATGATCTTTTAAAGTTAAAGAGCATATAAGAATATCATCTACATACACAAGAATAAATTCATGATATTTACTAAAAATTGTATCCATTCTCCGTTGATAAATTTGAGGGGCAGTTTTAAGTCCTAAGGGCATTACAAACCATTCATAATGACCTTGAGGAGTAGAAAAAGCTGTTAAAGGAATAGATTTTTCTTCCATTTTGATTTCCCAAAGTCCGGACTTACAGTCAAATTTGGGAAAGAAACTTTTTCCTCTTGCTAGATTAATCAAGAAATCTTTATTAGGGAAAAAATATCCATCAAAAGAACTGTATTTATTTAGTTCTTTATAATTAATTACCATTCTAGCTTTTCCTCTAAAAATTTCTGCATGATTTCTTACCATAAAAGCAGGACTAGAATGAGGACTATGAGACTTTTGTATAAGTTTTTGGTCTAGTAAATCCCTGATTTGGATGGCAAATTCTTTGCGATCATTTTCGGTATACCTCATGGGTTTAACTCTTATGATGACTGACTCAGTGAGTTTAATTTATGCCCTAGGATGCGAAGGATCCAAAAATTGGAGTGGTTTTTCTCCATAGGGAAATCTGATCCCAGAAATTAGAGCACTTCCATTGGGATTTTTGTAAATTTCCCTTTTTTCACCATGTGGTGCTGGCTGAACTTTGTAGGGTTTAAATTCTCTTGGTACGTGTAACCAATGGTTACAGGGTGTGAGGAAACTGACCATATGTGGTCTGTTTATAGCATTGGAAACGTTGAATAAAATCATTTCCAAGTAGTAAATATAATCGGACCGTATCAAGACAAATGATATGAGGGACTTTTACTATTTTTGAGCCTAAAAGTATTTCTTGTTCATCTAAATAATCTCAAGCAGAAGAAATACCATTTATGCCTGTAATTGTTATTTTTTTATCTTTTTTCCAATTATTTAAAATGTGTTTTTGACCAATACAGACCTCAGCTCCAGTGTCAATTAATGCGCAAAGCATAAGGTCATTCAAAGAGATTTGAATAAAAACACTAACCGGAATTCCTTGAGTTTTCATAGTTTAAAACAAGAAACACGGTGACCTTTAAAAGTTCCTATGAATTTTTCTGGAGAAATAGAATAGTGTGTCATACTGGAAAGGAAAGAATTTTCTAATATAATATCAAAAGAGTCAGTACTCATGAGGGGATCAACATAACAAGGTACTGTAAGTTCCTCTTCATCAAATTGTATTGGAACTAAAACTTCGGAATCCATTTCAACTATATGTCCATTATGATTTTGATATTTTTTGGATGGGACTTTACATTGATTTAATGTGCCTATTTTATTAATACTAATATGATTTTGAGAGGCTCCTGTATCTAATAGTATACGGTTATCTTGAAATTCTTTTCCATTAAAATAGGAAACTTTTAAAGTATAAAAAGGACAAGGACTTTGTAAAGAACTTTTAGGTGCTTCTATGGGAACTGTTCTAATGCGTCTAGATTGAGAAAATGTACTAGGTTCTCCATGAAAAAGTCTTCCTTCTCTAAAAGAGATTCTCTTTTCTTCGGGTTCATTTCCCTCTATCATAGGAATCTGAAGATTAGAATCACTGATTTCGAGATTATAATTTTCTGGAAAACTCGGGGTTTCAAAAATAGGTTGAACAACTTGACTAAATTCATCACAGAGTTTATTAATAGTAATAAATTTTTCTGTAGAAAGGTGTTCGGCATAATTTGAATTGGAAAATGTAAAAAGACCTGAATATAAAATAGAAAAGATAGCATTTCCTGTTTTTTGAATATTTTTACGATGAAACTTAAAGTAAAGACCAAAAGAATCTTTTAAATTTTTATCAAATATTGAAATGAAATAGTTGGGTCTGATTTTAAACAAAAGCTTTTTGTAAATCAAATTTCCTTCAATAGTACCTAAGTGAGAGTCATTAGCATTTTGAAATCTTCGATCATGAAGACTTAAGGTAATAGGAGAATCTAATCCTGCTTCGAATAAAGATTTGACTAAAATTTGTATTTCAGAAATATAGACATAAGTAATTTTTTGTCTATCTTCTTGTTTTATTTTTCTTAAAGCACATCTTACTGTACTGGGGGTAATTAAATTTAAATTTACAGATCCATCAATTTGATCTATCAACAAAGGCTGTTCTATTTCATGGTATCCATGATATTCAATCTTTTCCTAGAAAAGATATTTCTAATATTTTCTCGAATAGATTTTCTTGGGCTTTCATCTTGTAATTGATGATAACAAATCTTTTTAAATTTTTTATTATCAAAGGTGGCTTTAAGAGCATAACCCCTTGGACCTTCGTAAACTTCAGTTTTATCTAATTCTGGGTTGGAACTTAACTCAGTATTTGGACTATTTTGGGAGTTTGTTCAGGCTGACCCATTCTGAACTCAAAGAGTAGCAAGATTCAGAACTAGTTTCAGAAGATATATTAAATTCAACTATAGACTCATCAGTAGAAATTTCGGAATGGTTAATTTCTTCATAAATCTCTAAGAAGTGAACTTGCTTCTTTGGTTTGGGACATTCATTTGCATAATGTCCTTCTTCTCTGCAATTCCAGCATTTACAATTTTTATTTTTCTTTTGAAAAACTTGTTTTTTCCTATAATAATTTCTTTTAGGATTTATTTTATTTTTTGAAAATTGTTTTAGAATTTTGTGTTTTTTATTTTTTAAAGTAGATTTTTGTTTTGGAAAAGATTTCTTAGTAGTTTTACAGCCCCATTGGTTAGTATGAGGAATTAAATCACAAGAAATAGAATTCTTGATATTTTTAATCTTCTCATTTCACAAATTCTTGCTAATTCTGTTTTCAAACATCTAATTCTTCCTTGTAAAGTGGCATTATAGGGATCAGTAGACGTTTTCATGAAGCTTTCATATATAAATTCCATGGAAAGGGTAACTTTTGAAAATACATATTAAGCCAGACATCTTGATTTTCAAGACTATTATACTGATGATAATAAAATTTGGCAAATTTTTCACAAGAATACTCTATGACATATTGCATATTGCAAATCAAAAGGTTGGTTAATTTCATTTGAGATTCTTTTAGAGAATTTTGCATGGCTTCATTCAAATATAGGTAATTTCTACCATCAAATTCTTTTGGAATGGCCTCAGCAAAAAATTGAGCAGCTTTATCGTCTTGTCCAGCGATAAAAAAAAACTCTTTATTCTTTCTTCTATTAAAAGGATATCATTTCTTGAAAGACCTTTAAACCAATTGGCAACATTTCCATCTACGCTTGCAACCAAAATCCGGGTTTTCTTTATAAAATCTAAATCTGGATGGCTAATAAAATACATAGCCATACTAGTTTGCCATTTTGTAACTATTTCGTGAATATCTAAGACACAATCAAGATTTAATATAGTTCCTTCTGTGTCAAGGGAAAGAGAAGGGTAAATTTTTGGTTTGAATAAATCAGTATATTTATCGGATTTAGATTTTCTATTTTCTAATATTTTTTAGAATAATATGTTTTAGTAAAGTAAGGGGAATCTTCAAACTCTTCTTTAACATCAGTTCTAGGTCTTTTATTAGAATCAGGATTAAAATCCGTAAGCCCACTAGAATTTCCGGGGTAAGTTTGATTCATTTTAACCTCATGGGTATCTAAAAAATCAAGATTATCAAAATTTTTTGTGAGGTCTTCAAGGTAAACATCCATTTAAGAAATTACTTCTTTTTTCTTATCAGAAACAAGGAGGGCTAAATCTCTCTTGATTCTTCTTTTCCTCATTTTCTAAAATAATTTTAAATTCATCTTCTCTGCACCACTTTGTTCGAAGTTCGGTTTTTTGAATTTCTAATGCTTCGAATTCACTTTCTGAAAAGAAAGACTTATGACTTTCTTTTTTCTGGGACTTTTCTAAAACAAAATCAATTTTTACTTTGAGATTTTTAATTTTATTATCATTAGGTTTTCCAAAACGATAACCAAATTCTTCAGTTTCAGATTGAAGAAGGGTTATATTACTTTTAAAAGAAATCATATCGTTTTTCAAAATCTTTATTTGAGAAAGGATTTCTTCTCTCTCATGGTATCTCCCATTCTCATTCTCTCCCTCTCTTTCTGTCTCCCAGACTACCTCTCTCTCTCTCGGTTTTCTCTCTTGTCAAAAACTCTCTCTCTCTCTCAATCTCTCACTCACTCACTCACTCACTCACTCTCTCTCTCTCTCTCTCTATCTATCTATCTATCTATCTATCTATCTATCTATCTATCTATCTATCTCTCTATCTATCTCTCTATATATCTATCTATCTATCTCTTTCTCTCAGTGATGAATTTTAATCTCTAATTCTCTCTCTCTCCCTCTCTCTCCCTATCTATCTATCTATCTACCTATCTATCGGTCTATCTGTCAGTGATGAATATTTCTCTCTATTCTCTCTATGCCTCTCTCTCTCTCTATCTATCTATCTATCTATCATATCTTTCTCTCTCTCTCTCTCTCTCTCTCTCTCTCTCTATCTATCTATCTATCTACTTATCTATCTATCTATCTATCTTACTCTGTCTCTCTATCTCACTCTCTCTCTCTCTCTCTCTTCACTTTCACTCTCACTGACTTCCTCTCTCTCTCTCTCTCTCTCTCGATCTCTCCCTCCCTCTCTCGTTCTCTCTCCCCCTCTCCTTCTCTCTCAGTCGCTCTCTATCTCTCTCTCTCTCTCTCTCTCTCTCTCTCTCTCTCTCTCTCTATCTCTCTATCAATCTATCTATCTATCTATCTCACTCTCTCTCTCTCTTTCTCCACCTCTCTCTCTCTATATCTATCTGTCTAACTATCTATCTTTCGATCTATCTATCTATCTCTGTCTCTCAGTGATGAATTTTACTCTCTAATTCTCTCTCTCTCTCGCTCTCTCTCTCACTCTCTCTCTCTCTCTCTATCTATCTATCTATCTATCTATCTATCTATCTATCTATCTCTGTCTCTCAGCGAT
>CM039665.1:22452334-22454834 GCA_022405105.1 Aristolochia contorta
GCTTCTAAATGAGTTTTTCCCTTCGAGATTTATTGAGTTATTATCCGTTATCATGAAAAAATCCAAAAAGATTTTTCGTCTTCTTCCTCTTCCTTCTTCTCTATAAGTAATTCCTTCTCTTTTTCTATGTTTTATTTGTTCCTTCTCCTTCTCCGTCGTGTTACTGTGAGCACGCTTCAAATCTCCACAGTCCTCAAAATGGTATCAGAGCGAGGAGTTCCTTAAGCAAGGCAACGGGTAAATACTAGTTTTTAAATATTTTGCTATGAATAATTCAGATATTTCTGAAAGATCATTTTAAGATGGATTGCGTCGAACTACTTGCTCCTCGGCAGGATGACTTATAACTGATTAAGGATGTCTATTTAGTTTTGAGAAGTTTAATCGTAGAGATCCTTAGTTCTTGAAGTAATATCGTGTTAAGTTGCAAAAGATCTGAACAAGCCAAGGGCAGATGAGTAAGTCCCTACGGAACTCTTCAGAGTGAGCAACAACACTCGATATTATCAAAGAACAACGGAACTTGAGGTTAAGCGAATCTTAACTCGATAGAAAATCCTAAAGGATTATAAGTTTCATAAGCCAACTACGAGTATAGGTCAGGTAGAGGTTTAACGGTAGAAATGATTTGACTGTAATATTTGAACGATCTAAACCAAAGTATTCAAGACTGATACAAGTACTCTCTTAAAGCTTAAGCTGGATTAGTCACTCTTATAACAAATTGTTGACTGTTAAATTGCTTGATGTGTTTACTTGACACCTCATTTGTGTATTTGTTATCACTTTGCCGAGTGATTGTTATATACTTTAAACTTAAATATCTAAGGGAACTAGGACTTTAATTAGGAAAATTCATCCAGGAGCCTCGGAAGCCTCCTCTATGTGATTTTGTTTCTTTATCTTCATCTTCCATTCTGGAATCTCCCAAACTTGCTCAGTTTTTAACAAAAATTTCTGAAAATTTAGATTTTATTAAAAGTCAAAACGAACAAATTTTAACAGAATTAAAAAAGGTTAATCAAAAAGCCCCTCAAAAAACAGTCTCTACTGATATAGATCAGCTTACAGAAGTAAAAAATTTAAATTTAGATCCTCCAGATAGACCTCGAAATATGCATCCTCCAAAGTACAAATTTTGGGTACCTAGAAAATGAGTAGTCTATATCCTTTTTCCGGTAGTTCTAGAACAATTAGCGAAAATAGACCCATTAGATCACACGATAATATTTCTTCAGATACTTTTTTAAACAGAATTCTTAGAAGAGGTTCTGGTAGTAATAGTTCTCCAATAGTTGAATTAGATGAACAGATAGATGTAGACAGAAATTTAGATTTATATAATAATTCCCAAATAGAAATCTTAAATCCTAGAATTCTTTATGAAGTAGGAGCATTAAACATTAATACAGTTTTAATTAGAAGTAGTCGAGAAGAAATGCATAGAGTAGTAGACAACTCTCAGACAATAGATTTATTTAATGTCAAAACAATTAATAAAATTAAACAGTCAAATAAAAAGTTTGTTCATGTTGGATTAGTTGTCATAGGAATTAAAGAATTAAGTACAAAAGTAATAGGAACTAAAGTTTTATTGTTAGTTTTAGATAAATCATGGACAGTAGATCTAAAGAAAGCAATAATTTCGGGAATGGAAGTAGATATGAGCCAAAATAGTGCTCTATTTTATTGTGCTCCCGGAATTCTTAAAAACATAAACGATTTAAAAAATCAAAAAATAGGATTACAAACTAAAGGTTACGACAACTTTGAAGGAAACAATTTAGTAATTAGTGTTGGAATATTAGGTAAAGCGAGTAATAGATCTGGAATGAAGTTTAAATTAAACATAGATGGTAAAGTAGAAAATAAAGCCAGTAGAGGAATCCAAATGGTAGACCCAATTAAAATAAATCCAGAAGATTTAGCAGGATTAGACTGGAATCTTAAAGATTTTTCAGAACCAGCTAGTCAAATATTAGTTCCTAGACGTAGTTTTATCTATGAAAATACTGAAGGAACAGCCAGTTTACGGTTCACAGGATATGATAAAAAACAAGTAGATGAAGAATCAGTTTCCGAAGAATATTGTCTTATGAATTTAAATAGAAGAAACAAATATAACTTTAGATCAAATATTATGTAAAAAATTTACTGAAAACAATCTTCAAGAACAGGCCGAAGAGGTTAAAAGTTATGCTGATATTACTAAAGAGTCTTCCAAAGCATTTGAAGAATTACGGATAAGAATACATCTGGCTGAAACACAGTTACTACAAAAGGATCAACAGATTGAACAGAGCCAGAAGTATATTGCCGATTTACAACATAAGTTACAAAAGGCAGAAGAAGAAAGAAATTTCAATAGTCAGACAGTTGAAATTATGGAAAAATTGATGCAGAAGGTAAACAAAGAAAAACAGGCAGTTGAACAAAAATTAAACAAGACGACAAAGGTGCCAAACAGAAAAAATGAGTTTTTAAAGACTGGGTTAATGGA
>CM039665.1:22459834-22472334 GCA_022405105.1 Aristolochia contorta
ATGCAGGAAGAGGTTGTCTGGAGCGCAACTGAACAACAAGTACTAAACTCGCCCCTGTGGATGTGACACCTATTATAGATAAGGTTGTTGGGGGCCTCCACGGTGATTATGAGAGAGGACTTGAGACTGGTGCTCCACTGCGTAGGGGTCTGACTCCAAGAACGCCTGAATACTCTACAAGAACAACTGAAATAGGAAAGACAAGATAAGAAATTAGTGATGGACAAGATGCAATTGATGCAGGAACAGTTGCAAGAACTCAATCAGTGGCGAGCCTCTCTCCAATCGTCTGCAGGTTAGAATTATTTTCAAACTATAATTCAGTTATAATGTTATATATTTCAATATAATATCATTAAACTTATGTTAACGTGCAAAGCCTTTAAACCAACATGGGAGTGATCACTCACATGACTAATTTTTCTTCTTTGTTGTGTTAAGTTCAACATTGCTTGAATATATTTTTTTTACAAGTTTAAAATATTCTTTATATTTTTTTACTAGTTTAAAATGTTGTAGCACGAATTATATTTTTGTTGTAATATGTTTGATATTTATATTTAGTGGGTTTTAATAGTATTTTTACTAGTTATGTTGCACCATTTTTTTTACTAGTTTTGTAAGTTTGATTTGTATAGTAGGTTAAATAATAGGTAAATTAAAAAAATTAATTTTTTTAAAAACTAACCTCTCCCGGCGGTTGAACCTGCCACTATAAACGACAGTTATAACTGTCGTCGGCAACGGTTGATTCAATCCGCTGGCGGAGACACATTCTACCAGCGGTCAAATACGTCTGAGCTTTGACTCTCTACCGATAAAAGAACGCCGTCGGCGGAGGGAGTCTCCGTCGACGGCAGCAAGTTGCCAATGAAGAGAGGCTCCGCCGACAAAATGTGTCTCTATCGGTGGATATTCATTCCGGCGACGAATTTTCTCCTCAACCTCCGGTGGAGGAAAATTTCCTTCCGGCGGTTGTTTTCATTAGGGGAACCATTCCACTGAGGCCCTGCGCCCGACGAGTGAGCACTAGCCGGCAGACGTTCCGCTGGCGGGTTTGAGCTTGTCTACTGACGAATTTAACCGGCGGCAGAACATGTTTATCCAATAGTCAAGATAGATTGTGGTGATCACAAGATCACATTTAAGAATTTGTTTACAATTGATAAGTGTGTTCCCACCGCTAAAAAACCTCAGTTCGCCGTGAGCCAAAAGGCGCCTGCGGAACCCGAATACCCGTCGGCGGAGTCTTCGGCCGACGAAAAAACCCGACACCCAACAAAAACACCCATCACGCGAACAAATCTACTCGGCCGACACCAGGAGCCGTCGGCGGAGTTGGTTGTCCAACGACGGACCACACAGCGTCGGCGGAATGGATTCCCCCGACGTGTGTTCCACCGACGTGTGGGGGTGCGCCGGCGGAATGTTTGAAAAAATAAAAAAAAATTAGATTATGGAGAAGAGAGAAGAGAGAAGAGAGAGAGAAGAGAAAGAGACGAGAGAGAGAGAGAGGAGAGAGAGCAGAGAGCAGAGAGCAAGAACGAGGAGAGAAGAGAGGAGATAAGAGAGGAGAGAAGAGAGAATAGAGAAGAGACAAAGAGACAGAGATGAGAGAGAGAGAGAGAGAGATGAGAGAGAGAGAGAGAGAGAGAGAGAGAGAGAGAGAGAGAGAGAGAGAGAGCGAGAGGAGAGAGAGAGGGACACACCTTTCACCATATACATATGTGAGTTCAATGTGGAAAATCTGATATCTGATAAGGAAGCTCACAAGCTTATAATGGAATTTATTTGACGTCACAGTATTAACAAGTTATCTACTTAAAAAGCACCCAGAAGTGAACAACATTGCAGTGAAGAAAAAATGCCTGCAAATATAGAAAAGCAAAAACATAGTAATCCACTATATTTCTTAACTGGAAAGACACTATATACATATAGACAAAAAGTACATCAGAGAAGCTTTTTACCTGTATATTTGCGAGAGAACCACTAATAGGCATGCTGTGCTGACCCTGATAGAAGTGAAGCAAAAGACTGAATTTATTTGTTCATATATCATAGAGCTGCCCTTTTCTTAAGAATAATAAAGCTGTGCTATGAATCATGAAGAACATTAAATATAACGAAGATTGCATCATTGATAACAAGACAATCCAGAATTTAATTTTTCATTACCATCACCACTCAGTGTTGACCAACCATCATCACTGAAGCCGTAGATGGCATCATTGAATCCCCTGCAGGAAAGAGATAAGATGAAGTTCATAAAGCATATAATTAAAAATAGAGACAAAAAGTGAAGAAGACTTATAATTCACTCTAATTTTACATTATGGGTGTGTAAACATCAGATGGAGGACAATCAAGGGGGATTCAAGAATGGAATAGGAACACGAAACTCAAAGACAAGCACTTTCATGCCCCATTCCAGAAGAGAGATAAGAGAGAGAAAAAAAAAGAAGAGAGATAAGAGAGAGAAAAAGAAAAAGATAAGAGAGATAGAGAGAGAGAGAGAAAAAAGATAAGAGAGAGAGAGAGAGAGAAGAAAGAGAGAAGAGAGAGAGAGAGAGAGAGAGAGAGAGAAAATTAAATTCTGCATGTCCGAATTTCGGAGAAAACCAAGGGAGAAAGAAATATAACTAAGAATGAATGAAAGAAAGAATGAATGAAAGTAAGAATGAATGAAAGAAAGAAGAAAAGAATGAAAAAAAAATACTGAATGAGAGAAAGAAAGAAATTAAGGAAGGAAGAAAGAAAGAATAAAAGAATTAAGAATACATTGAAAGAAAGAAACAAAGAAAGAAACAAAGAAAGAAACAAAGAAACAAAGAAACAAATAAACAAAGAAACAAATAAACAAATAAACAAATAAACAAAGAAATAAAGAAATAATGAAATAAAGAAACAACGAAACAAAGAAACAACGAAAAAAAAACAAAGAAACAAAGAAAGAAAGAAAAGAAACAACGAAACAAAGGTAAAAAAAAGAAAGAAAAAGAAAGAATAAATTTTCAAATCATATCTGATAAATTTTTGTGTCATGAAACAAAAACAATTCTCAGAGAGAGATACTAAAGCAGTTCAGAATCAAATAGATGGATAAATATTTATCCAAGTCATTAGAAGTTGCAACCAGCAGAACTTGATAAGCATAAGAAAGAAGAACATGAAGATGGTAATGGAAAGATGGAAGGAGATTGATATATAATGTATTAGCTTTAACTAAATGACAAACAGGGCAGAATACTATATTTTCCTCTATCTCCAAGCTCTAGAGGTAATCAAACTCGAACAAGGAAGAGAAATGGCCAGTATCAAACAATTTGCATGTCCAATATCAAACAATTTGCTTGTCCAATATCAAACAATTTGCATGACCAGTATCAAACAATTTGCATTGGTAAGAGAAATGAGGCCCACTTAACAATGGTCAAAACAAAAAATCTTTTAAAAACTGAACTAGCTGTTTAATCAATTGAAAATCACACCTGATGTCAGAAACAGAGAAATAAGTGTGATAGGCAAATGTAAATGAAAAGGGTTTCCCATCAGCGTTGGTGTTCCAGACACGAGAAGTCAACAATAGTTTCCCAAAGCTCCCAGAGCCACCCTTAAATGAAATTCGTAGCTGAAATTAAACAAAAATAACCAGTCAAGGGCCACAGGTTAAATCTCAAAAGTATTTTGTTAATATTTGATGAAACGTTGACCACCATCAAGCGAAGTCATCCTAAATTTACCGGTGAGGCCAAGTTCTCCCATCCTCTTCAGAAGGTCTAAGAATCAAATCAATAAAAGTTTTGTTCATTGAGGCAGTCGGTAATGGAGGGGGATTAGTGTCAATGTTCCACAACCTGTTTCTAGCAAATCTATGTTGCTCAAGAGATCCATGGCTTCCAAACTGCATCGTATAAATATGAACTAATGTAGTCTTTGTAAAGTCATCAAATGGAACAAATGAATTAATAAGTTTAAAACAGATGAGAGAAGGGTTGACATGTTGACTGTGAGATGACCGTAGGAAAAGAAAATAGAATAAAGGATAACACATTCACATACTCGAGGAAAACCTATGGAAATCCCACCAAGTATTGGTTTTGGAGGACTAAAAATAGCCTGCACCATGAGAGAAACATAAACAACATGCGTCTTCAAAATTAAAGACAATAAAAAATATGACAAAAATAATGATATGATATAGTTTTACAGCAATAACTGAACCTTTAAATATACAAATAATAGAGTTAGATTCCCAATGTCACTAGAAGGGCCGCCGGGGAAGGAGGAGAAGAAGGGTGCTGGGGAAGGAGGAGAAGAAGGGTGCTGGGGAAGGAGGAGAAGACGCGCACGGGGGAAGGAGAAGAAGACGCGCAGGGGGGGAGATGAAGAAGCGCGTGGGGGAAGGAGAAGACAGGCGCGGGGGAGGGAGAAGACGGGAGCGGGGGAGGGAGAAGACGGGAGCGGAGGGGAGCGAGGGAGGGAGAAGACAGGAGCGGGGGAGGGAGAAGAAGGGCGCTGGGGAGGGAGAAGAAGGGCGTGGGGGAGGGAGAAGAAGGGCACGGGAGCAAGCCCATGTGTTTTGTAAAAAGTAATAAGGCCTAGCTGTCTGCCGACGGGGGTTTACAAACCGGTAGAATTGGCCGACGGACGGCCCAGATCCGCCGGCCGATTTTCATTCCGCTGACGGAACCATCGCCCAAACCCAGTGAGATGACAAAGCATCTGGCAATGGTATGTCATAATTTTGTTATTTCATAAGTGAATTCCTAATTTAAAACTATAAAATCAAACAATATATAGTGCCACAACGCAAGGAATTGGAGGAGAACCAAAGCAAAACTAATTGTAGCAAGGGGATGAGGGGGAGGGACCCGAATCTTGTCCATAATCCACCGCATTACTATGGACATTTAGATGAACTATTAACTTGTTTTTTATATTTTCTCTGGCAATAAGGAGAGAATAATATTGGAGAGAATCTCTCCACAGCTCAGCCGACGTCAGTTCAGAAAAGGCGGACAATCTACAAAGTATTGGCCCCCCTTGTACCTTTTCCATCTGCTAGTAGGCCCCTCAGAGGAGAAGAATTGCACATGGAACCCACAGTGCCGGCTCAAGGTTGGGTTGGCATATTGTGGGTCTCGTTGTATAAAATTGGTTGAGAGTTGACTTGTCAAACAGATCCGGGGACCTGCCACAGATTTTGTCTCGTGCTCAATTATGTAAACTCTCAATCAGGCGGAAGGATCACTAGCTTATAATTGAATGAGGCAGAGAATATTATACTGATAGCTAAGTTGTCATACGTATAATGTGTATAATGTCGTTTGTGTTAATCTTTTTTAATTATGAGTTCCTAGCTAGCTAGCGAAAGAGGTTCAATTTATAGGGATGGGTATGTCTGCGAGCTAGCAAAGGAAAGGCAGCCAAAATTCTCGTACTAGCGGCTGATTTTGCAGAAGAAGAATACAAGAAAACATTCATTCGAGAGTCAACAGGTCCTCCAATGGCGTCTGCCCAAAAAGAAGGCATCTCGCGCGTGGAATTAATTGACGAAAGACGTGCTCGCGTGTTTTGTTGCTGCGTGGAAGCTAGCGATAGAGCATATATATATATATATATATATAAGATGTTTATAAGGGAAGGAGCAACGTACCCCTCGAGCTTCCAGCTCCTGCTTTAATCACATCAGTCCTCAAGTAGGGATTTGATTCCAGTGCAAGATTGTCAAACAAGGGTCATACACGCTTATGTTTAACTAACGCTGCAGACAGTAACCCCCATGATAATCTACCCGGTTATTATTTAATCAGGAGATTAATGCCACTTTCCAATCTGATGTAAACCAAGAACTTTTGGGGGTCCTACTCACCTAACATGATTAAAATCCATTAGTTTGAAGATATTTCTTTAAATGTATGTCAAATATTTTTAGCTAGGGATCATTGTATCTCGTCTGATAATGACCACCCTCGACAGTAAAGTGACACGCCCACAACTGTCAAGGTTATTGGGTTGTGATGTCATGAGTAAGCTGCTTATCTCCCAGTAGAGGCCCCCCGTTGGAACAGCGTGGGGCCTGTCGGTAAATCCCACTACCCCATGAAGGGGGCCACCCTGACTAGTAATCGATAAGTCGACCCCTCCCTTTCCCCTAGACGAGGAGTCTCGCGGAAGGTAACACAACTTGTAGAAAGTTTCATTATGAGGTCTTGGAGACGTGATTCTCAGGGCAGTTTCCTTCGATATATTTCCCTATGCTTGTTAGCTTCTGGAGAAACGTTAGGTGGGGCTTCGTTGGCCACTAATTCCAAATCTGTGACACACACATGGCATCATCGTCTATGAAACTACGAATACCATGGCACGTTGTCATATATATATTGGTAGTTGCTCATGCGTTACACGCTAATTAATTAGCTTCTTCGTTTTACATGCCATTGATGTACACATGGAGACAGTATTACCGATATATATAGTTCGGGTTCTGTCCAAGTACATTTGTGCGCTAGCTCATTTCTGATAATATTGTCACGGATTGTGATTGAAATGTTCTCCATTACCCACCCCCAAATACTGGGATACTTCATGTCCTTTGACCGCGTTGCAGATTCGTCTCCCGCTTTTTGTTTTGCTAAGCAAACACTAATTATTTGTTTCTTTTCTTGTATGGACAAGGTAGGTTACTCACTCTTTATTGATTACCATCAGCAGATGCTGCCCGGGGTGCCGACACATGCTTATAAATTTTAAAGGTCTTTTATTATTAATTAACAAATCGACACTCGTGACTCAACAGGCATATATGTATATTTTGTTTGTTGGACAAATTAAAAACAATTTGTCTAATTAGACAATATGGTCCATTTTAAGTAGAGTTAATAACCTTATGCATTTGTAATTATTAATTTAGGGGATTAATACATCCAATTTAAATTTGGGAAAATATTTAAAATTCCCTCTTAAGCTTTCTGCCTTTCTGAAAAACACCCATGGAATTTTTAAGTCAGTCTACCCCACTAAATGACATAAAATATCTTACGAACTTATAATCAAGGATGATACCTTTTGTTGAAAATACTTATACTATTCAGAAAATAATCATATCGCACCTTATCAACATTTACATATTAAATAAAAAAATAAAATACTATGTGAACCTCTAAAATATCATTTTAGGGAAGACCTTATATTTATATAGTGTTATAATATTTACCTTGTACTCAAAGAGTAAATGTAACTGATCATTTGGAGTCCAGGCGTATATTTGGAACGATGTCAGTTTTTTACCAAAAGTTAAAGAAAATTTATTAAGGAGGCATATATTTGATTTTTTATGTGTTCAACGGAATTAATGGAAATAAAAGTATTCAATAGTTTTTATAAATATTAAAAACTTAATAAATGAGGTTCGATATTTTCTTTTGAAATTTTACCTTGCCACACTGACACTACGTTGAAGTGAATACGGGTGACAAGAAAAGGGATTCTCCACACATATATTAAAGTGGGATTTGGACTACAAATCATAGAAAAAGAAATCACACAAAAAAATTATCTATTTTTTTCCATTTTTGGGCTGACAATTTTCCTCTATCGGATTCTCAACATTAAAGGATATTGAAAAGAAAAAATAAGTTTTCTATTATTCCATAAAGGAAATGCTAGCTGCACCTATGTAGAGTACCTATCTGATGTACCTGAAATAATCAGCCAAATCCGAAACACGGTTGCCTAGGGTTTATCCCTTAAAATTTAGGATTTAATAAAATACAAATATTTTATTATTTTTTTAAGTTTTCCTATTGGTTAGTTAATTACATCAGCTAGCGTTGGATAGGTATTGTGGCCTAGATGCAGCTAGAGTTACTCTTCCATAAATTTATACGCAAAATCCACCAAAAATAATAATATAAAAGGAGTCGTCAATTATCCACTTATTTGAACTGTAGCCCTGGGTTGCTTTAGGTTTCCATTTATGTCAAATTGGTGGAATTCGGATGGCTTGAAAAAATACATCCTTAAATCTTGTGTCTTTAATCTATAACGTTTAACATAAGCTTCATTGGTCGATGCATGTTCAAGGTCAAGGTGCATGTGTAACTTGAGGAACTATTACCTAGATTTTCTCATCACATGTACCTAACTGTATTCGTTCATCCATTTCATGCAATGCCTGACGTTAGTTACTAACCACGTACTAAAGAAGCCGAATATGTTGAACTATCTTCCTATGGTTTGTACAGATCGTGAGAGCTCTCTGAGAATAAGTATTATGGCGCTCCTCATACTTCTATACCATCTACAGGCATAACTGAAGGGCTTGAGGACAACGGGCACTTTTTGAAAATAATGCAATGTTCCAAATTCCTGAAGTTGTGGCTTCGGTAACAAATACATGGCTTTGGTGCATGCTCGAAATTCTGATAGATTTATCCTCATGATCAATCGAATGATGAGACGTGCATACATGACAAGCATATATATAGCACTTAAAAAGAGCTCCTTTTTTACTTTAGTGACTCCATGCTAGTTATTAAATTTTATAACTTTCTTCAACTAGGGTATTTAACAATTAGAACGTACTGTATGCTTGGAACATATATAGCTAGTGTACAACCTCAAAGCTGAGTTTTCAGCCTCTAATTAAAGCATTAATGACACTCAATATTATGGCTTGAGATGCCATATGCTTGGTGGAAAAGATTTTTTACTTTAGGGTGTTCTGTAGCGAGAGATGAGATGTAGAGTCGTCCCAGCAGATCATGCCAAAATTTGTGTCATGTACAATGGATCTAGTGTACAAAAAACAGTAGCTTTGAGCATAGAGAAGAGGTAGAAATTACAAGTTAGGTTTTTAAGAAAATATCTGTTTAGCGCGCATAATAAAAACCCTTAATTTATAAAAAAAATGTTTAATAAAAATATAATCCCATAATTCGGAAAATGTCGATCAATACGCACTACTTATAATATTAATCCAGTGAAAATAGGCCAAATAGAAATATGTATATTAATGTTTTAAAAATTGAACAGGTCACTGAACCAGTATCAAGGCCGATTTTTGGTAAAACCCTGTTAGACGGGGTTAGACTAATATCGGTTGAACCGTAGTAGGATAATACGTACTTTTATGACTTCTCCAGCACAATGGCAAAGCCGTGGCCTAATGGTAGAGCGCTTCAATCAACATTTGGAGGTTATAGATTCTAGTCTGGCCCCTAATAACAATATTTATTGAGTTTTACCATTGTGTCTTCTGAGGCACTTCAACCAGACCAATCAGACCGGGCTGATTTAAGGTCAAACCGATAAACTGGCCGGTTCAAGCGGTTTTTGAGCAAGTCTGATTTTTTTCCTTAAACTAGCGGAAATAGCCACTTATTCGGCTTCAAGAAGGTTGAACTAGCCAGTTCGATTAGATTTTAAAAGAGTAATGGTATGTGCACAGTGGCCATGCGCAAAAAAATGTGCACAGCCCCTCAGAAGGCATTGTTTTAATGCCCTAGATTTTGCCGCCGTGCTCATAGATTCGATCAGTTTAAAAACAGAGCCTGTATGTATGTAAACACTTGATTTCAAACTAGTAGAGAGTGAATGGAGAGGATTTTGAAGATTTTATTTTGGTTCATATACGAGAGATATATGACAAAGAAGTAAGAACCGCGTTGGATTTATTAACGAATTCCTTTCTGATGGTCATACCCTCCTCATCGCAGCACGTAGGTAAAGATTGGTAAACTTCCCATGAAAAGAGAATTAATTGTGAAGGATTTCACTGGTTGCTTAAAGTAAAATCCACTGAAAGCTGTGATTCAGTTGGAAGCAACAAAATATAGGGTTGCGTCTTATCACGACCCATCCAGCAGTATGCAAATGACAGCAGCTTCGTCGAGAATTTCTTTCTCAATTAATGCGTGCCTGTTGTTGTCCTCAAACGGTTTTAACATATATATGGTCAACGCGTAAAATTCTCTTGTCCCGAATTCATTGGTCGAGTCCGTGCCGATTAGTTTTCATAATCATCCATCCCACTCTTTTTTCTCAAAAGAGGGTAATCGCGGGGCGACCAGTTCGATATGCTGCTGGACGTATGGACCGATTTGATTTGCAACCTGCTTGGGTAGATATAACAGATTTTTGACCGCTTGATCATCTTCCGATGCCCATGCATAAAAATTTGGTGTGTTTGAGTGCTGTCCATAAGAAATCCATTGATCGATGTACTTTTAATTCGAAGCAGCGTGCTGTGTTTGACTAATTGATTACAGTGTCGGCTGCAGAGTACTTACGAATCAAGTTCCCGTTCCGAGAACTTGCGGGGGTGCAGAGTGTTTCTAATAATTAATGTAAATGAATTATATATATAGTGGTGAAAGATATTATTCAATTAACATCATAGGGAATGATTCATCGGGAGAAAATCATCGACTTTGTTCCCAGCTCGTATCAGAGTCTATATTCGAAGTGACCAAATAATTGAGAGAGCAGTACGTATACATCCAAAATTCCAAATGATTGAGGTGCAGTTTTGTTTAAAAACAAAACATGCAGAAAGACTAATTAGCCGGCGTTTTTGAAATTTTTCCATTCCAAACAAGCCCGAGTACTTGAAGCAGTGCACGGGCCTCATTTATATCTATCAAATAATAATTACATTCAATATTAATCTATGAACCTGAGGGGGCTGCGATAAAGGATATAGTTGGCCGTTTGAATATTTGACTACTAGCTACCGTTTCTTTCTGTTTAAAGAATGATAAATCTTACCTATATTCGAATATCATGTGAAGCACGTAGCATATAGCTTCGAATAATATTTTGTCAACGACTGATAAAGATGTAACACCATAAGGAGGACATTCATAGTCCCTATGGCTTTCCATTTGAAAAACAGGAAGGTGATAACCATGCACGAGTGCGTATTGAGGAAATTTAGAACCTTATAAACCCCTGTTTTTGACACGAAAAAATTCCTTATTAATCTGAAGGGTGCCCATAGATCGGCTTAAATCATGACTAGGAAAATACATCCACATTGCATGCATCTAGCTTGAAATAGAATATATGTTGCAGCCAACATTAATTCCAATTCTTCACCCCTTTTGGGGTACGTACGTACCTAATTATGTCTTGAAGAACATAGAACATGATCATGATTTGCCATGACAGAATAATCTAAACATTTTTTTAAATAGAATTTTCCTGGACCAATATTACAATACTTTCTATAATTTGCATGCTAATTTCTTTGTGGAGCAAAAGAAAATGCAATATCCCATTTTTTTGCATGCTGTTTGAAAAGGATAATTAGGATGAAAATGTTAGTATCTCTATTGACACGATGAAAATTTTTCTGCTTCCCTTATGAAAACCTACGCAAAATTAAATGCACTAATTAAAACATTTTTTAAACTGAATAAAGTATTTCTCTCTTTGTCAAAAATGAATAACAAATTAATATAAGTACGTATATATAGTTGATATTTTTGTTCTAATTTACAATGCAAATTAATCTTATGGAATTAGTTGTAACAAATATATCGATCGGATATTTACATAAACTTTTCATAAAATTAGGCATATAATTTGATATCTCTAAAGAGCTTACCTCATATATATATATATATATATATATATATATATATATATAATATAGTAATATATATATATAATATAATATATATATATATATATATATATATATATTTAGTTACTGGCCGGTAATATATAAAACTCTGAAATGAAAACTCGAATGCGTGCTTTACCCTGTCCAAAACAGTACTGGTAGCTACTTGTGGGTGTTTATCAAAAGTGGCGATCGAATAGAAAAAGTCGTGTTCATTATTAACTACCCTGCAGACCCATTGGCAATATCTGATATGAAATCAAGTAGTAAGGTCAAAGAACACCCATATAATCGAAGACTTCAATTAGTACATAATTAAACAGCAGAATTATATCAAACACAATTACAAAAAAGAAGAAATATTTAACGTTAAGTGCTGTTACGGCTGACTCCAAATTAAATGCAAGTCCCTGCAGGACCTGCGAGCGTGACTTGCCAACCCCTACAGGCAGCAACAGGACGGCATCTAATTGCTTCTTGGGGATAAACACCCGATATTCCATTCAGACCAGAGATTATTGTGGTTTGATCAAGAACGTGATGAAACCTGATCAGCCTTTTTTTTCTTTCCGGTCCTCATGACGTACCCTTTACCTAACCGAAAAGTACCCAGAATTCCAAAAAGCGTAATGTCTTTACGTAGTCGTCATATAAATAAATATATATATATATATATATATATATATATATCACATAAAAGCGTATTTTTGGTTCTCTTGGTAGTCGTCGTCGGTCATGACCTTCCTGGGATTCGGAGGTGGCCCGTACACGATTTGGGAGAGGAAGAGTACTACTCATGAGGAGACAATATGGGAATTAATTAGATCATAATTGTAAAACGGGAGAGATCAGATGGCACATAAGGAGA
>CM039665.1:22477334-22674834 GCA_022405105.1 Aristolochia contorta
AAGAGAACTTTATTATAAGATGCACATTTTATAGGAAAAAAATGGTGTTCGTCCCTCAAACTGATATTAAAAAATTGGAGCTCATGATCTCCTTAAATACTCGAAAATTGGATCACACGGTATTTAATATCCTTCATCTTAATTTGATATCCTAGTTTAGTTGGTAGATGGAATAAATGATTTCTTAATTTCGTGAGTACCGAGTACAAAATGCTTTCTATGGAGGCTGCACAATTAATTTCGAAAGGCCTCCAGCGGGAAGCATGTCACCTAATAATAATTTGATTGGTTTCGTGGATAAGATTGAGAAATGGCCTCCTAAAAGAGAATTGAGGGAACTTGGGCACAATTATTTCCCAAAAGAGGTGTTTCACAGGCAAGCATATATATAGCTTAATTATAAGTGTCCCGTGTAGCATATTATAGCCATATGCAAGTGGTTAAATCGGTTGACGGAACTGGGTCCCTTATGTTGGAAGCTTTAAGAATTTAAAAACATAAACATTTCACTCTTTGAATTAGTTAAAGTTTTACCATTATTTAATTAGGTTTTTAGGGGAAATTAATGCATAGGTTGTGCCTACAGGAAACCTTTAAAATTTCATTAATTAACAGCATAAATATTAATTTTTGTAATAGAGCGATTAGTCAAAGCCTGAACTTGGCAAAATTGATGTGCGTTCTAGGATTGTCAAATACAAGGGGCTGCATATATAAAGTGATAAACTCTATGCCGTGTTGGATGTCTGTTAAATGTTTCCTAGGGACTGATTTCCTATCCATGGGGAATTAATTATAATCTCCTTTCCAATATTAGGCATTATAAGTCCCTATAGAAGAGCTGCCTAACTAATCTCCGTAAAATGGTTATTAAACACGGTAATCGAAGTTGGCTGATATGGACCATGGTGCCATTGTGTGTTTGTTGCCTAAAGGATTCCGTGATGACTTGCAGAAGGGTAAACATTGAATCTTGCAGGCAACTTCGCTCTTATGCAAACTCAAAACGGATAAAAAGTCAGATATGCCAAATATATCAAGTCTACAAATAAGAACCAATTTACGATGTTATTTTATTATTTTTTTTTTTTATAAAACCTAGCTAAAAGGATTCAACCTATTTCTAAGTTCCAAGCAGGAAAGTCAACACACAAGACTATGCGATGTCCCCACAATGGCGCCAAAGACTTGTTGTACAGTTTCAAATACTCACAAGCACATGAATCTTTAGTAGCAAGGAGAATGTGAATATAAGGCTGATCCGGTAGCACTTGGGGATGATTGTCCTTTCTCAACTTGCTTACCTTAAATTAAGCTCTCACATACTTGCTAGGTAGAAAAAGTTTGATTGGAATGTACTAAAATAATAGAAACAAGCTTAGCAAATAAGAATAAAACAATGGCTGAAACCTAGGGAGATCCACCATCCTCATTGCATTCATTTTAGAACTAATCTGAGATAATCGACCCAAATAATGAAACATACTTTAATTCTGATGCTTTCTTTATGTGAGAAGAAATAGAAGATATATCCTACTCCATACATCACAAACAATACCCATATTGCCCCTGTAAGAAATATAATATGGAAAGTGCTTCCGTTGATTTCATTGTTGTAAAGATTTACAATATATAGAGAATAATACAGAAAGGAAGTTACACGGGTAAGATATTCTACGAACAAAAGATATTGGATAGCTTGAAGATTTGAATGAGCTTTGATTTGCAAATCTTTCTAAAGATAATAAATCTACGGTTAACTTGATCATAAACCTTTGATGAGATTGCTTGGAGAGACCCTTTGTAACTATGTATGCGATTTGGTCAGCCGTGGAAATGTACCGAACTTGGAGAGTTCCTTGATTCAGTCTTTCACGCACAAAGTAATCATCAAACTCAATATGCTTTGTTTGTCTGTGAAATACCGGATTGGCAGCTATATATGTAGCTGAGATGTTGTCGCACCAAATGATAGGCTTATGAATGATTCTAATCCGAAGTTCTTGAATGAATTGAAGTAGCCATGAAATTTCTGCTATTGCAGTACCTAATCTGTGACATTCAGCATCAGCACTGGATCGCGAAATAGTAGGTTGTTTCTTGTAACTCCAGGAAAGTAAATTATCACCAAGAAACACACAGTAGCTAGTTGTGGAGCGGCGATCATCTGGATTACCGGCCTAGTCGGCATCAGAGTAGACATTAATATCGAAAGTATAAATGGGTGATAGAGTAAGACCATAATTCAAAGTACCTTTGACATAACGTAAGATACATTTTACAGCCGCCCAATGCACATTTGTGGTTGTTGTTGGAACTAACAAACTTGATTTACAGTGTACTGTATATCTGGACGAGTGATGGTGAGATATTGTAAAGCTCCAACTGCTGACCGATAGATACTTGGATTTGGAAGTGGCGAACCTGAAAATTTGGACAATTTGCTCCCTGTAGTTGCCGAAGTAGAAAGAGCCTTAACATTGTCTAAGTCAAGGAGTCGAAGAAGGTTTTGAGCAAATTTATGTTGACATAAATGAATATGCTGATTTGACACTGTGGAATTTGCTGCTGTTAGGAGTGTATTAGATGTGCAGCTGCCGCTTTGTTGTTCGAGAGAAGAATGATGCCGTCAACATATATTTACAAGAATAAGATTGTGCCTCCATCATAGACAGTAAATAAAGAAATATCTGCATGAGAGCCTGTAAAACCAAAATCTGTCAGTAAGAAGGATAATCGTGTATACCAGGCACAAGGAGATTGTTGCAGGTTGTATAAAGAATACCATGTAAGAAATATAATATGGAAAGTGATTCCATTGATTTCATTGCTGTAAAGATTTACAATATATACAGAAGAATACAGAAAGGAACTTACAGGGTAAGATATTCTAGTAACAGAAGATATTGGATAGCTTGAAGATTTGAATGAGCTTTGATTTGCAAATCTTTCTAAAGATAAGAAATGTTAGCAATATGTATGTTTAGCAAGTCTGATTTCCTGGGAGCTAATGGATCTAGAAAAATTGATCGTTTACATCCCCTATTCATGCTCTAAATCACCACAAGTGTCAATGATAAGTCAAACCAAATCACTACTTCTATACACATGCATGATATAGTAAATACTCACTGTCCTATACCATTGCAAAATGACGACTAAATGCAGAGCAAGTGAAAATTAACTTAGACCCTGCAATTAGGCATGAATTAGTTTAATTAAACTCAGAGCAACCCTATCCTACCACCAAACATGGATAATGCACACAAATGACTTACTATAACCCAAATATAAGATTAAGATAGGTAAAATAAAGCAATGATAATTATACTAAAAAACATCAAATTTCCCTCAGATTAATAAAAAATGAATTATATTTTAGGTCCAATATTTGCCTTAGAAAGGGAAGTAACTCAACATGACTGAAACCAAATTACAATACTTCAAAATGAAAGTCATCACAATAATTTTTAAAGGAACCAAACAATCAACTAAAATGAAATTTAAATAAACAAAGGGAAATTAACAAAATAGAAGGAATCCACAAAATGCCCAAACTTTAGTTTGAGTCAAAACTATCCTTTGATCCTTTGCGATTCATCTAGCTTTTTTCCTCTGAAATTTGGTTATAAAATAGGGTTAGAAATCACGATTGAAAGCCATTTAAATAGAAGTCTTAGTTTCTTCATTTGAGTCAGATTATATTCATAACATAATAAGAAACCCGACAGGAAACCGAGGCATTCCCTAAGATGCCACAAACATTCTACTTTTAGGGCTACCAAAAGCGTGAATTCTTGCGCCATAGAGTTATGCTTCTATTGACACCTCTAGCGTTGCTATGCGTCTGAGATAGCAACTTCCAAATTTATATTTCTTTAATTCATATTAAATTTAATTTGTTCAAATTCAATTGCAAGGGCTTTTTTCCTCTCACGAACAACAATGCAAAGCAACCAAGAAAAGTGTCATTAGAAAGGGTAAAAATATACAATTCTAAGTTACCCCAAATTTCACTTTTGATGATTTTCAGCAGCCATCCATTTATAACTCATTCAAGGTATATGACACCCTTGAGGGGAGAACAAGGCAAGAAGCCTGAGATGATGAGATAAAATGGGTTAACAATCTTGTCATAGAAGAATGTAGGACACCAGTTACTAGAGTTTGTACAATTGGAGCAGTACTAAAAAACAAGTATTCGCCGGCGGTTTTCGTCACAAACTGCTGATAGAAATAAATATTGCCAGAGGTTTTGTTTTAAAACCACGGCATTGATGGAAGATGAACTTAGGCCCCGGAAATAAATTAATCCCAGAGGTTTCCAGGTTTGGTTGTTTTGGTCTAGACCCTCGGTAAATGGGTATTAAATTGGGGGTCTAGACCAAAACCCCCGAAGTTGATTTTATTCCCGGAGGTTTTCAATTTTATTCCGGGAATTGGGCGTGAACAATATCTTCCTCCCGCACCTATGCTCCTGCATGTATTTCCCTTCCGCGTGCAGTCCCTAATTGTCGGAATCGTTCATCCCAGTCCCTAATTGCTACAATACACTCTGCCTAGGTTTTATTTTAGTTAACCAATGGGTACCACTAGGTGTAAAACTTGGGAAGATATCCATCGTTGGTGGACCTCAGTACTTCGTAAGACTTTTAGTTGCTCAAGAAAACTAGGCTGGTGGTTGTACGTAAACTACCGAGTAATTGGTTTCTGGCCAGCAAAGCTCTTCAATCACATGAACCAGAAGGCCGAGAGGTTGATGTGGGGAGTTGAGGTATTCAGTAGAGGGGTAGTTTTCCCTCCAATGGGAAGTGGGTTCCACTCTAAGAACGAATGGGAGAAGGAGTGCTTTATCAAGAACATAGTGGCCATTAATGGCCGGAATGAACGCTTTATCAAGAACATAGTGGTCATTAATGGCCGGAATGAACGCTCTGATGCTCCCCTAGACACTTATACATATGTTGACAACAAATGATACATACGTGACTTATCACTATCTCTATCTCTATCACTCTCCCCATCTCTCTCTCTCTCTCTCTGCCTCTCTCTCTCTCTCTCTCTGAATTAACAATGATGAAATTTACTGCCAAAATTGGTGCATTGTTGCTTCAAAAAAAAAAAAATTAATTATAGCAATTTAGTTTTTTTTATCAGTGATATAAGTACTGCGGCTTTTTACTTCCAAGACTTTACATCCTGACATGGCGTCCACGTTGTAGTCCAGGTCAAAGACAAACTTCGAGATAAAATCTGCATGATTTTATTTTTTAATAAATTATTATCAACCTATTCTATGGGTAAATTCTAAACCCTAGATTTCTCTTACCCACCAACTATGTAGCCACGTCACATTGTGAAACCTCAAAGTAAAATCAAGAAGTACTGATTTTTTTATTGAGTGGTTGCTGCTGCTTTGCATCCTATCTGACTTTTTTTGTGTGTGTTTTAGTAATTATGGTTTTTATGTGTTACAATAAATGTTGTTTAAGCATGAGGGTTTGTATTGTTCAGCGAGCAAATCCTATTCCAAATATGTTTCATATTTTGGAGCTAATTAGTTAGAGGAAGAGCAGATTGCGATGTAGAATGGTTAGAGTTGGACAAGAGTGGCTGGTTGAACCCCTTTGCATAGGACTAGGTCCCTTACTCAGATTTGCAGCCGAAAAAGCCTCAGGAAAGGAAAAGGGCAGACCTATCTAATTTGGCGAGCTCGAGTATTGACACATATTAACCAGTCTAGTCTTGGTTTTGTAGCATTGAATCATTAGAAATAATTGTCTGATATATCAGATGACCGCATTGGTTCAGGGTTGCAGTACCTATTTTATCTCTATCGTTGTATCTGCACTTTCAGAAGAATAATTGTCTAATATATCAGATGAACACATTGATAGTTGATGTTGTACTTATGGCCTTTGAGAAGTAGTTTCTAGAAATCTGTGATGACACATGATGTTATTTTCTTGTGAGAATGGCGTTGAACTTCTATTATTTGGCTGAAAAGAGTCAGAAATCTGTGTGCAGTCGAATTATTGACTCAGTTTTAATTATAAGTTGTGGATTCAGATCTAGTGTAATTGTGGATACAATTTTAATTATAAGTTGTTATTAGTAATGCTAGTTGTACCTATGCGTAGTATCTATCCCTCGTACATGCTAATCTAAACCCTCAAAAATATAAAAAAATAATTTTTATTTTATAAAATCCTATATTCTAGTGGATAAACCCTAGGCATCAATGGTTTAGATTAACATTTATGTGGCATAGGTATTGCACATAGGTGCAACCAGCATTTTCCTAGTTTTAATTATAAGTTGTCATGAGTTCTAACAGGTCTAATGAGTTCAAATAGGTGTAATAAGAAAATGACTAATTTTTTTAATATAAAACATTTCCCGACGGTTTTCAAAATCGCCGAGAAAAACCGCAATGAAAAATAAATGGTGATCCTAAAACAACCGACATACAAACTTTTTGTCGATGGTTATTTTGTGTGGCGTTTTTAAAAACAGTCTCGGAAAATGTCTTCCTGGGCATTTCTGATTACCATCGGGAAACTTTTTTTTCCGGCGATTTTGATTCCTCCGGTGCAATATTTTTTATCCCAGGGGTCAAGACGATAATTCTGCCGACACGGTTAGTCCTAGTGATTTTCACCCTTTTCCTGGGGGTTTTACGACGACATTTAAAAGCTTATTTTTACTAGTGGAGGTTGAGACAGTAGACGAGAAGAGATATGGAAGTCGATATCTTCTCTCCCTGATTTGGTCTATTGCAGTGGGAGTAGGGATCCTCTCTGAGTAAATAGTCAACCCCAATCCCTTTCTATGGTGAGTAGAGAGCAAGGTCAGTTAGAGTTAATGATATTTTACTTATCTTTAGTTTTTGCAATAATATATAGTTTATCATGATGTAATTAGAAGTAGACCTATGTGCAGGGCATTAATGCAAATTATGTAAAGAATACTGGTTTAATGTAAAAATAGTGTTCCTTTATTTGAGGAGAGCACACATACATGTACGAAATACATGTAGGCTGTGGAACAGCAAAAGTCATGTCTTCTCTCATGGTATATTCTTTTCTCTTCACACATCAAATATTACATGGTGTCGAGCAGGACAAAGAAGAAAGTTGTGAGGTTGTCTTTGGTGAAGTAAACATACTGTAGCAACCACGAGAGAAACAAGGGTTAATATTCTTTGGTGAAAACAACACGAAGTGAGGGAGGGGTTCACTATTAGTTTTCAAACTGGTTTAGCTGTTGTTTTTCGTTTGCAAACGAGGTTTCCTAGTTAAACTAGGATTAGTATTCGTTGGTCACCTCGGATTGAGGAAAAAAACTTTTTTGTTGATTCTCTTTGTTAGTTCTTTTGGAAAGAAGCTTTTCTAGTTGGATTTAGATTGCTCTTTGTGGGTGAATAAGTTTCCTATTTGCTTTGTGGTGTTCTTTTTGAAATTGTTAAAGTTTGCAGTTTCTAGAATTTGAGGTATAATTGAATTTCTCGAATTATTAGAACATGATGCATCTCTGAACAGGATTTACTCAAAAACCGTTTGAACCGGCTGGTTCACCTGGTCCGACCTTAAGCTGGCCCGGTGTAATCGGTCCAATTGAAGGTGGCGAGTTAGAAACGTCAAAGATTGGTGTTGGCGGGACTTAAATCTGCGACCTCTAAGTAAGATATTAAGTTATCTACCATGAGGCCACACTTCTCGATTTTATTTTATTACTCTAGAAATAAAAAAACGTATTTAATACCCTATTATGGTTCAACCCTGGTCTAACCTGGTCTAACCAAATTTAACCAAAATCGGCTATACTACCTGTTCAATGACTGGGTCAGTTTTAAAACACTGATATATATCTGCTTGTTTGTTTTTTTTTTCGTGGTCATTATATTGTGTCGTTATGGCTGGGATTCAAGTGAATCTTGTAAATGAGAATGAAAAAATAAGCAAACCGATAGGGACATCTCAGGTGCAGGTAAAAAAATACTTGTTGCAGTCAAGAGCGAACAAATACATAGGAGCAAGGAAGAAAGTGAAATTTATATATGATGAACCTCTAGAAAATAACTCGAGAAGCATGACAAGCTTAAAAATAATATGGTAATGTCATAGAGTACTCTCTGGATATAATACTGGAAGTGTAGAGCAGTACATTAAACTGGTTATAATTCATTATGAGACAATTTATCATGTGTGGAGTGTTGCATAACAAGTACTCTCCAGATGGGAATCTCTCACGGATACATGATTTATATTCTGAATTCTTTGTTATAAAATATGGGGTACAATCATTAGTTGAATATAGAGGGAAATTTGAAGGAACTTGGCTACAGTTACAATAGTTACTGCTCATTACACTTGACTGAGAGGAATTGTTTCAGCATAGAGAACTTAACATAACCAGATTTTTGCACTCATCGGGACCTAAGTATGAGTCTATACGTACAAATAAGTTTGCTAGAACGGATATGTTTACATTTGAGGATGTGTTCAACGACCTTATGAGAGCTGAACCAACAATTTCAAGAGATTGTCGATGTGAACCTAGAGAGTGTTAGGAGGTAACTAATTTAACAAGTCATTGCTGAGATTTTACATAGTAGTAGAGTGGTGGCCGTCGAGTTTGTGAAAGTCCATCAAGAGATTGTGGCTGTCATGTACTTGAGGTATAATTGACTAATAATCGGTCAATTAGGTAAAACTGATACCCTTATGTGGCTGTTTCTTAATTTTGATCTGGTCCATTTTGAAGATTAATAAAGCCTTGAACCAAATTTTTATGTAAAAAACCTTTTTTTTATTGGATCGTTAACGAACCGGACTGGTTCGGTTCTCGGAGTCGAGACCGGACCGCGGGAGGTCATCCCTAACCTCCCACCGTCGGCTGCAGAGAAACTAGGGTTTCTTTGCAACGGCATTCTGATCGCCCTTTAAGGCAGAGACCGTAGTGGAATGGTTAAGCCAACCTCCAGCAATCATTCCACATTTAGTTTCATCGTCGGAGGGTGATGGATTTCTTGGAAAAAAAAAATTTAGGTGTAACTCTTCTGCTTTCCAAACCCCATAAATAAATTGGACATTTGAAGTATCGAATCGTGTCGATAGGTTTCCTCGATAACTTGGAAAACCTACCGATACGGGACGATATGAGGGTTAGTTTCTTGCAAATGGAAACACCCCCATATTTATTTTCCCCACGGATATGTATTGATTTTGCAAACTTGTGCTTAACACCTTTTACTTTGATTTTCAGTTATTACTGTCTTTTGATGGGGATCATTGAAATAAATTTGGTTTGAACCTTTAATGTTGTTTTGATTCAGATTTTTATTTTTACTAATATATGATTCATAAAGCTGTCCAATCTCAAATTAATTTTCATACTATTTAAAAATTAATTTCATTATAATTTTTTATCAAAACTATATTGGAGTCGAGTCGAACTGTTTTAGTGAAACCTGGACTTAACCCTGACCTATGACGTGTTTTTATATTAAAATCCGTCTTGTTTTCTGGTCAAGTTTTAAAATCCACTCGTGTTAAACCCGTAGGGTCGAGTCGGGTTGCCGTTTAAATGGACCTGATGTCCAATACAGATGGATCTAATAAGTCATTGATCTCACTGGATAAGTTTTATGGATCTGTATTGGACCTCCAAATCATTGACACCTACCAGCCGTTCCTGGACCTCCAAATCATTGACACCTACCGGCCGTTCCTGGACCTCGATGTGTTCGTTCCTTAGCTCAAAAGTCTGTACCTCGGAAAGGGCATTCTGGCGCTTATTTCTTTCTTTGTTTTTTTTTTTCGTACTTTTTCAGTTCTTCTCCGACGCGAGAACACAACGGTTGAGGGCGGAGGTACGAAGGTCAAGCGGGCCAACTACAAAGAATTCGCGCCAAAATTCACAAGAAATTCGTCATTCGATTGCTATTCCCTAAGGCGAGTGCGTTCGAAAGGTATAAACCCTTCTTTTATGTGTCTGTTCTATTCCTCTTTTGATTCGAGTTGAAAGCTTATATATCCAGGACGATTGCTCTGGTTCTTTGATGGTAGTGCTGTAGGGTTTGTTTGAATCGTCTTAGTGATGCGAAATTCTATGTATTAGGTTTTGATTTGTGTTTCATGATTCGAGACTTTTGGCAGGATTTTAGGGTTTTATTTGGTATCTGCGCGCAGAAGGAAAGCAATGAAAGGGCGGTCCCATCGGATACCGAGCTCTGAGCCGCCGGACGACTGGGGCGACGGCTCGTGGACGGTTGACTGTATTTGCGGAGTAACTTTTGATGATGGAGAAGAGATGGTGAACTGCGATGAGTGCGGCGTCTGGGTCCACACCAGGTGCTCTCGTTTTGTCAAAGGAGAGACTTCGTTCGCCTGTGACAAGTGCAAGAGCAAGAAGTATCGGAATAATGATAGCGAGGAAACTGAGGTAGCACAATTGCTTGTTGAACTCCCCACTAAAACCATGCGAATAGAGCCTCAAAACCCTCGTCCTATCCCACATCGGACGCCCTTCAGGCTTTGGACTGATATCCCCATGGAGGAGCGAGTGCACGTCCAAGGCGTCCCGGGTGACCCTGCTATCTTGCAAGGCTTGTCGTCAGTGTTTACGTCTGAGCTTTGGAAATGTACTAGTTATGTGCCTAAAAAGTTCAACTTTCAGTATAAGGAGTTCCCCTGCTGGGAAGAAAGTGAAAATCCGGTGGATAGAGGGGCAGGTGTACTATTTTCTTTGTCAAAGGATATCATTTCATATCCTGCTTCGGTGTACAAAGGGAAATTGCAGTCAAATGAGGTGAAAAAGCGGGATGGAGGAAATGGTAAAGTATTTTCGGATGACATGCAGAATTGCACCAAGAAGGAGAGAAATATTCTTCGGCAAGGTGCTGCTATTTCTGGAAAAAAGAGGAAGGAAGAAACAAGCAGCGTGAAAGATCAAAGTTCAAGGAAAAAGATCATGAGTGCTGACAAAGAGGCAGAGAAGAAGAGGGGTGAGTTGCCTGACTAAGTGCTTGTTTATCTGAAGTCTTATAATCTCACATAGCTCTTTTGTGATGTTTTTTTTTATAGTCAGATAATGGTTGTGTTTGCAAGTGATTTTAGTTTTTAGTGAAGATAGATGTTGCTACTAATTAGTAATGGTATTCTTACCTAATAATGCCATTTCCAGTCAAATGCCACATTTTTGTTGCAAAATGAAGGTTTAAGTTTTGGAATGAAACAATCTGCATGCAATCATAAGGCCGATCATGTTTAGTGTTTCAAAATAGCATGTTCCTTTTTGCTTTTTTTGGTTTAGCTTTTGGAATCATTTCGTGGGGCTTAAATAAATATTTGGTTTGATTTTCCCAAAGGCATGCGTAATAAATGATCAAGTAATGGATGATGTAAAATGTATTATACAAAATTGTTTCAATTTTTTTGTTTTTAATTTTGTTTAGTGTCAGATATGAAGTGTGATTCTTTTCGTTATCTGCCAGGTGCTATTTCCGCTGCTGATTATGGCAAATTAGAGTTGAAACATGACAGGGGCTTCAAGGTTGTAAACATGGATACTCAGTATGTAAAAAGTGAAGAAAAGAAGTGCATACTTCCGAAGTCCTTGATGGATAGACAGATGGAAGAGCCCAATGATAGTGACAAATGCAAAAATAATTTGTCTTTCAATGTGTCTGTTGAAGTTGGATCACCTGAATTCTGTCCAACTAGCTCTGATCTTGAGAATAATGCAAAGATTCAAAATGCTGGTCAAGAACATCCTGCAAGGGCCAAGACTTCTCCTGAAACTGATGCTTCTGGACTTTATCAGGCAGAAATAGGTGATGGCACTATTGTTGTCAAGAAAGAAGAGGTATGCATTTACTTTTTTTGTTTTTTATTTGATTGCTTTATCAGAAAGTTGGCATTATTGTTGCAAAATAATGCGTAGGCATGGTGAGAAACTTTTACATTTATGCAGCTAGGGATAGGGTAACTCTCAAACTTGTTTGGATCTTGAGCATAGCTCAGTGGTCACATGGGGAGTTTGTAATGGAGGTCTTGGGTTCGAGTCTCCTTACGATATGGAATAGGTATTTCAAACAAAAAAGGTTCTTGTACTTATATTTTCTCTTGGACAATTAAAAAAAAAATTAGCTATTTGATTATTATTTTTTTTTTTTTTTTGAAATGGTGTGTTTGTATAAAGCCCCTGCCTTATTCCCCTGTGAAGAGTTGAACCCAAGATTCCCACTACAAGTTCCCCATGTGGCCAATGAACTATTGCTCAAGTTCACACTATTTAATTATTTTTGAATATAAGGTATCTGTGTTGGTATCAGAAAAAACATTGATGACTTCTCACCCCATCAAATTCTTGTTGTTTCTATAGAAGGCTTAAGGGGAAAAGAAAAGGAAAACACTGTTTCTTCACAATATAAATTAATGTGGCATAAGAATTGCAAAATGAAGATCATAAAGTCTGTATAGAAAGGTGAATCTCTTATTACTTATTCTTGTGTAGACCGATTTGGTCTGAGTGGAATGGACCTCCATTGACATTAACGTAAAAGTGTTTTACATTAAGTTTGAAAAGAAGCATAACTGCAGTGATAATTTAATGTTTTAACATTTTTTACTTCATTTGAACTTTGTGGGAGTGATGTTCACTTCGACTAGTGGTTGCTCTAGTTCTAACTACTTGTGGCTTTTCATATCGTTTCCCTTGAGAGAAACTAAGTTGTCAAACTTACATGAGAGTACTTCTGCCCAGGTATAATTGTCAAGCTTGAATGTGTAAATTTGTTCATTGTGTTTAATGGTTGTACTATGCTAACATAGGCATGCCTATGCTGCCCATTCTCATCATCTTATTTTTATGGGAAAAATTAAGGTTCAGCAGTGGAAGAAGAAACACTTCTCATATAGTTGAAGATATTTAAAATTTGGAAGAAGAAAAAGAAATTAATCTGATGAAGTACAGTCGATTTTATTGGAAAAAAGTTACATTTTTATTTAAGTACTCTATTTTGGTACCTGTTTAGGTAAGATCAGAATGTTTACACTTTCTGGAAATCCTAGTTTCTCTGGAATTCGGAGAGTTTTCTATGAGTTTATGGCTAGCAATTCTTTTTATTAATAAGTAAGTCTATTACTGTTGTTTCCATTTAAATTAGTTGTTGGAACTTTCTAAACAGCTGATTTTAACATATAATTCAAATTTCAATTTATAATTAGAATGTCTACACTCAGGTGATTTTCTTTGTCGTTGTCTTACTTATTTGAAAATTCTATGGAGTTTTAGAGTCTATAATTAGGTGGATCAGTTTTAACTTTTAGCAAATGCTTAAGATCCATACAAATTTTTCTCTTGGCAGATATGGCACCATTCTTCTTTATACTCTTGATGGGGATTTTTTCTCGTGTTAGCTATTTGCCAGTTGCAAACTGGCACAAAAGAAAAGGTTGAGTTCTTCCCTTGGAACTTGTAAGTCTATAATTTTCTGGACTTGAGAGGGTAGTGGCTCTATATCACATATTCCTGCCCCGTCTATCAACTATGTTTCCACTAAGCTTGGTGCATGATTTGATGTGATAGCTAGTGCTAAAATGGTAGATCCTAAAAATGGGATAAAATAGAAATGGAAGCTGATATCATGGAAACTCATGAAGAAAGTTTGAATTGATCACGAGCAAGTACCTTAAGACATAAGTGTTTTTACTGTTAGGAGAGTTGGTCTCGTGATAATAGATAGAGCTGCTATTAGGGCATGCTTTCTCTAGCACTGCCATCCGCTTTCTCAATTCCTCCAACTTTGTGTGTGGTGTGCTCATTGTGACATCTGTTTTCGCTAGAAAAACGGGTATAGTGCTTCAAATGGCCTCCTCCAAAGTCATTTGTCTCACCTGAATGATCTCTTGAGCTTGCTCCTCCATATCTTGTGCAGAGATTCTCTAGATCCTCCAATTTAGAGAGAAAGAATTAAGAGAAACTTTAAAATCTGAAGTCTCCTTACCTTTTTGAATGTGAACCACTTCACAAGCTCTGTTTGAGTTTGCCATTTCGCCAAAATGCTCCAATATCAATTTGGATTGGTCTTTTGTGCTTTGATCCAATTTGTCATGCGATTACTTCGAGCAAGACATGCACCTTCCTTTGTGCTTCGACATGCAGCCTATCTTCTAAGTCCATTTAGAGGCTAGTCAACTTAACTCCTTCCAAGATCTCAATGAGAATGACAAAGTGGACACTCATATTTCATACTCAAAATAGACAAGGCAACAAAGGCTTAGGGGAAAAGTCTAACTCTTTTATTCTTACGAAAAGAGGATCCTTCGAACTCAGTTGCAGATTATTACAATGAGAAGTAAACCTATTTATAGGCGTCCAGCTAGTGTAAAAAGACATAAAAACCCTAAGGAGTTAAGATCCTATCCTATCTCAAAATTATATACAGTATCTTAACCACTTTTGAGTTTGAATACAAATCCTTTTCAATTCAAACATCATCTATCATCCATTCGAAGTTGAAACTCCTTTCAAATTCAAATGGCTCTCCATCTTCTCTTTTGAATTTGAATTCCCTCATTTATCTTCGAAGCCTCCCTTATTGAAATTCGGATACTTATTTTTGAATTCAAACCATTTCGAATCAGAGTTTTCTTGGGTTCAGGTTGTAAGCTCAGCTGGCCCATTTGTCTCTTTACTTGGTAAACCTTGAATTGCAGGACTCCTGTTCCCTCTCAATAACCAAAGCCACAGTAAGCAAAATGTGATTAATGGAAGACGTGTTAGAGGACATGAAGGTTGGTGAAGATGACGAAATTGAATTTTAAAAGAGTACTCAGCTCTCACTGGGTGAATGGAGGTCAATGCAATGTAGGAGGAAAAGAGGGTTCTGCTATGTATTTTTCGTTGTTCCCTAATTCAACCTGTGTTCTCTTTTCCAGCTGCGAACATTTACTTTACATCTTAAATCTATTGGTCCCCTCAAACTTATTTGTGTTTGGTAATCAATACCTTGCTTCTGGTGTGAATTTTGATCTGACTACCAACCTCTTTCTTTCTTCTTTCGTTATTCATGTTTCCTTGGTGAGATTAGAGGAACCGTACATAAATTAGGTTTTGAAGCCTGGAGAATGCGTGCAGTTGATGGATGAGGGCTAGGGGATCTATTTCTAAACTAAAGATCAAAGTCTTATACTGCTGTTGACAACATGAAATCAGTGTGTTTGCACAGGCTGCATATGGTATAGTTTTGTTCTTTTACCTGAATTGGGTTTGTTTATCTCTTATTGGCTTTTATTTTTATTTTATGAAGATCGTGTGTTGTGATATTCCTTGGGTTCTATTTCAAGTTTCTTCTGCTTTGTTCCTAAGTACTTTTCTTCTTTTTCTATAATCCTGTTGCTGTCAAGTCATAACTAGAATCGAGCCAGCTTGAGCTCAAGCTCAAGCTCGAGCTTGATAAAGTTACTCGAGTCCAAACTCGATAAAGTTACTTGAGCCCAAGCTCGATAAAGTTACTCGAGCCCAAGCTTGATAAAGTTACTCGAGCCCAAGCTTGATAAACTTACTCGAGTTGATGCTCGATAAAGTTCGATCCCAAGATCGATAAAGTTATGTGAGCCCAAGCTTAATAAAGTTGTTGGTGACTCTGATTATCACTCATCATCTTGTTTTGGGCTAGCAAACTTTTGGTGCTGGCCCCATTGAGTTACTTCATTATCTGGGATTTGTGGGGATCTGTGATCTTTCTGTCTGTTGGGCATCTCACTAAGGCTATTGGATGGATGCCTTGGTCACTTGGCTTGCTTGAGCTTGCTTTTGAAGGCTGTTCTAGAGGCAAGTCGTGTACAGCTGAGTGGCAGTGTTATCTTGGACGTGATGGCTTGGGTTCATCTGCTTCTTTATATCTTGTGTAGTCAATGTAGCTCCATTGGGCTGAGTTCTGCTTTTTCCTGCAGCTTGAGAATCTAATTTTTCTGGTTTCCTGGTTGATCTTTTTTGGGAAAGGTGAATCATGTAATACTGTCTGTAGGCATCTGGAGATTCTTTTACCCAAATCTGATTTTTGCTCAGTTGGCAAGATTGAAGATTTTAAGTCATCTCTTGTAGGCATACTTCTAGGAGTGTGAATGGTATCTGTTGATTCTGTTGCTAGGGCTGGTGCTTCTCAGCAAAACCTTGTTGTGGCCAGCTTTCATTGTTGATTAGTGACTGTTTTGCTGTTTGTTAGCTCTTTTGTAGCTTGTAATTTGCTTTTGTGCATATTTTTTGTGAACTTTCTTCATATTATAATCATATCTCACCTTGCACAAAAGAAAAAATTGATGTCCAGACAAACGTCTTAGTAAACTCATTTCTGTTTTAAATTCACTAAGGGCGCAATGCCATAAAGAGTTGCATGTACCATGTACAGTGGTGCTTCTGTGTGAAGGCATTACTTTTATCTGCCTTTTCCTTATAGTTTGTGATTCACTGTTTCTTTTTTTTTTTTTTTTTTTTTTTTTTTTTTTTTTTTTTTTTTTTTGAGGAGATTGATTAACATTTTGTGATTCATTGTTAAAGTTCAGAAATAGGATTGTTCAGTCCTTGTGAGTTATTAGCTGATAGATTGCATGTTTAGTGACTTTATGTTCTTATTGTTTAGGACATTAAACGAGCTGTTGATTCTCTAAATCATCTTGACCAGAGTGAGAAAATGAGGGACTTAAGCACAAGTTCTTCCAGTGTTGCAGTGGGCTCAGTTCCTGCTGGTGGAGATATTATAGGAATCAGTGCCTTAAGCTTGAGAGACAACTGCATTCCTTCGCATGGAAGTGATGCAATCTCCCCAGATTCTTCCCAGATAGATAGCAAATTGAAGAGGGAACAGGAGCTCCAGGGTGCTGATGCTCCAGAATCACTACCTTCTCCAAGTGAGAGAAAGTATTCACCCAAATATTCGGAAAAGCAATTTATGGGACAGGTCTGTGAGGCTGCAAGCAATGGGGACCAGAAATCTGAACATGCAAAAGTAATAGAAAAGAAACCTATGGCGCCCATGCCCTCCAGACGTGTAGATCCCAATCAGTGTGAACAATCTGATGACTCAATGAGACAATTAGCTGTTCCAGAAGCTTCTGTTGAGTCTGGGCAGAGTGTGAAACAAATTGTTGATCCCTTAAAATTGTGTGGAACAAATGGGGGTCTTTCACTTTCCAATTCCCGGAAATTGGTTCCTGGTCTCAGTAAATCATCTTTAGCTTCAAGCAGTTCTACATTGTCCAAAGATAACCATAAAGCACTTATACCCTCCACTTCTAATAACAATAAACCACATATTTCCCCCAAGCCTGCTGCATCAAGAAAGCTTCTCCAGTCGTCTAAACAGCGCATAGAGGCTGACATTTTCGATCGTCGGAAAGAACATTCACGTGTTGATGGGTCCAGAGATGATAACACAAAAATCGCATCCAGTTTTGGATTAAAACAGTCTAGTGCAACCAGGATGCCTCAATTTACTGTTACATCTTCGAAGCTTGCATTGCCAGATAGAAAGGAGCAGGGGCTTTGTTCATCATCGTCTGTAGAGATTAATTATTCGTCACAGAATCAAAGTTCCTTGTCTGTGGAAAACAAGCCTACAACATCAAGCTCATCACACTCATCACACTCATCACAGAAGAGTCAAAAAGTTTATCAATCAATCAATCACTCAACAACCAAACAGTTGCAGGATTCCCAATCTGTTCATTGTACATCAGCGACTACTGTATCAACAACTTTAAGTGATGAAGAGGTTAGATCTAGATTTTGATTTTGTTAACTCTATCTGCGTATGCAGTGGATTATTTATCGTATTGTTTGGTTGCCACATTTTTGCAGCTGGCTTTGTTGTTGCATCAAGAACTCAACAGCTCTCCAAGAGTTCCTCGGGTCCCACGTATGCGCAATGCTGGTGGCATTGCTCAGTTGGCTTCACCAACAGCCGCTGGTTTGCATGTGAGACGTCCATCTGGCTTTGGGGGGAAAGATCACATCATGGTCAGAACTGTTTGCTTTTTATCTTCAAATTATTTGAGAGTCTATGCTTTGAGACTGTTATATGTGCTAAAATTGTTCTTTTTTAGTAATTATGTTAATTTTCTTCCCAGAATCTAAAAGTGATTTAGGGAGAATCCTTTTTTAAAAGGCAAATGAATATCTTATGAATCATTTTGCAACTGTACAATGGCGTGCACTTCTTTTGTAGTTTTCAAGGAGAAAAATCAAAGAAGAGACTTGCAAGGAAGGGGGTCGGAATTCTCGTGAACCAACTGATGAATCTAAAAAGAAAGATAGAATGCTATCTTCTCCTGAGCCAAAACGACAGGATCATGAAGCAGAAGGATCGGTGGATAAGAGAGATTCAAGCATCGAATCTCCTGAAACCATAGCTTCCAGCAAGAGATCCACGCTTGTATCCTCTACTGTTTCTAATATTTGCCCTTCATCCTTGTTTGAGACTAATGATAGGAATTTGTCATCTACTCGAGCCTCCTCAAGAGATGCTTCAGATGATGATGTAGCAGCTGCTGCTACTCCAGGTCCTTCCTTTCGCACTTTGCCTGGTATATGACTCCTCGTATTAATATTTTTGTGTATATAATGCGTATTATATGTATTTAAATTGTTGTTCTTTGTTGATTTGACTAGGTTTTTGGCTCTTTTTTATATGCTTTTGACAGGGTTGATTGACGAGATAATGAGTAAGGGCAAGCGAATGACATATGAGGAGCTCTGTAATGCTGTCCTTCCTGTAGGTTTTTCTCTTTCATTTTGTAGGCTCTGTGGACCCTTCCTCTTCCCTCTTCTTTTTTTTTTGTGATTTAACAATCTTTTTTATTCTTTTCAGCACTGGCAAAATTTGAGGAAACATAATGGAGAACGCTATGCTTATGCAAGTCACTCTCAGGCTGTTCTAGATTGCCTTAGGAATCGAAATGAGTGGTCACATCTCATTGATCGTGGACCAAAGGTACGATAAAAGTTTGCCAACTCCCTTTTCTACCGAAGTCGTTTCATAAAATATTATATCTACTGAAGGACTAGGATCCTCTATCGGTGTTTTAATATCTGCTAGGGATACTGCTAGAGGGCAGATGTTGCTGAGGATTCTAAGATACTGCTGTATTGAATGTACATTTATGAGACTTTCACACACTTGATTGTTGACGACCCAGTAACCTGGCGTTCTGATCTCATGGTTTTTTAGAGGCATATAGGTAGTACTTAAAACTGATGGTCATTTACATTGATTGTGGAATTTGATGCAGACCAATTCAGGCAGGAAAAGACGCAAGCTTGATACTGACTCGCTCCTTGATTCAGAAGAAGATAACGAGGAAACAGCGCAGGATGTGGAAGAGAAAAGTGTCAAATCTTCTCATCAAGAAGACTTCCCCAAGGGGAAGCGCAAAGCAAGGAAACGCAGGCGACTAGCACTGCAAGGGCGAGGTGTTAAAGATATCAGGAAGAAACAAAAGATACAAGCAACTGCAGAAGATGAACTAGAGGAATTTTCGAATTCGAGCGAGGGAACTGAATGTTACCTCAGCGAGGATGAGAGCCAGGGAGGAGGTAGAACAACAGGTACTGTTGAAAGCGATGCGTCGGCCTCTAGTTCAGATGAGACCTGACTGAAACGGCGGAGTTCATATTACTGTTTAGGTTAACGTGCGGCCAGTGGAGAGCCGATCTCTTTTATTTAGTTAGGAACAGGAATGGTCGGATAGGGGAAAAAAGAAAGGAACAAAATGGGCGTTCAGCACGGGCGGCGCGGGTCTCTGGCAGAGTTTCAGAATGTTTTCGAGGCCTCCTGTTTCGTGGGACGTGAAGTATCGGCTAGCCATCTCGCAGGCGGTTCGGGATTTAATGTATTACCCGGGACGAGCGGCACCTGTCAACATGACTCAGGAATTGGATGTCTACTATAATAATAGTGTAAATAAAAGAAACTTTTCGATGTTTGATGTTGATTTCGCTGTAGACATTCAAAGTGTCAATGTTAAAAAAAAAAAAAAAAAGCGGCGCACACATCAAAGTAATAAATACGACAAAAAGCAACTTTATATTTTTGAATTTTGAAATATCTAAAAGACAACGAACAAGTAAGTGATCTCGGTTGCGGATGAGCGTAATAGTGTTTGTAGTCACCCTAGGTTGCGGTATACAAATATTGTGAGAATAAAGTTGAATGCTAAACAACGCGAAATGTGGTAAGGCTGTGTTGAGACTTTTCAATTGGCTCAGACTACAGAGACCTTGCCATTGTTATAATGACATCAGTGATGAACAAAAATAAAAGGCAAAGATGGATGGAAGGCCACCTTCCCCTACGACCTGGCTTTCCCTCTATTGAATGCAAGGCCCACAAGAACCATATGATCCGGCCGGTTCTTTGGGTTCGACCATAAACCAGGGAACTCGTAACCTATTGTTGCTGAATTGAGTGCCCCACCATTAAGCTATGCTGGTCTGCCTAGTTTTTTACTCTACAAAATAAAAAAAATATGTTATATATTATTACAGTTCAACGACTAACCTAGTCCAACCGGATTTAAACAAAATGAGTCTTTGCTGGTCGACAAACCATATATACGTAGGTTCAGCCATGTGTTGTTACAAGTAATATATTGGTGAAACCAGTTTACTAAAATTATATGCCCAATATCTATATCTAACCAATTGCAAATATGGAAGTTATCACTAAATTAACATGCAATTCACAATCTAATTCTAAAATGAGCTTAAACATAGTGGAGTTTAGTAATAAAGAACTATGGGGCATGATTCATAAAATTCATGAGTGGCTTCATGTAATTTTAACCTATTGAACAATTCATCGAAAACCTAGCGGATCGGAAAATTATATACATGCAGACTTCTTCCCAGAGTGTTGTAAGCGGATTCCCTTGATTAGACTCTATAATCTTCCGATCTATGAATCTTATTATAAGAATCCCTTGCGCTTAGCTCCTAAGATCACACGTATAAGTCTCTAAGTCACTTGCACATTCCTCAATTCGAACCACTTATATAGGAAATTAAATGTTGATTAAGGTGCGTCCATCCTAATCTTCCTTCCTAGGATTGATTAGGAGACCGAATCACAGCTAATTGATGATAAATCAATGATTAACCATGTAGAAATTTCACATAGATCACACTAATCAATAATTAATTGCTCAAAATAGTACAATCAAATTCACTCACGAATTGTACCACAAATCACACCCCCTCCTGGGGATTTAGCTATACATGCTTTGAATTACAAACTTATAGATATTCATTACAATCAAGCATCATGTCTTAGCTAAGACAAACTCAAATACTGAGATGGCAGATAAAAATACAAGTGAAAAGCTGCCCTTTTTCCCAATCCAGTCCTTCAATAAAAAATTAACAGCATTCCCCCTTGTTCCTTTTCTGGCACATTGTCACGCCGCTAGATTATGCGAAGCACAATCTTGATCCGAAGTAGCGTGCGGCCTAGCCTCCAAGCCCGTCTGGATGCTAGTCAGCCTCTTGGAAGAAGTTTAGCACAAGAACACTCCGTTCTTGGTGCTAGAACTCTCTCTAAACTCAAGCACAAAGGAGACTCCGAATTTGGGAGGAAAGAACTCTTCTATTGAATGAATGAATGAGTTACAAGCCTTTGTACATGGCTATTTATAGATTACAAAACCTCCCATGGTTGGTGACACCTATCAAGCACTTCTCTAAGTGCTTGCCAACCAATGCCAACTAATGCCAACCCATAGATTCCCACTAACTCTATGAGTTGTTGCCAACTAGCAAGCACTACCTCCTTGTGCTTGCCAACTAGCAAGCTCCCTCCTTGTGCTTGCCAACTCATAGCCAACTCATGTATGCCACCTCATTTGCCTAGTCACGAGCCACCTCATGTGACACGTCATACACGTGCCATGCCATCCGCCTCGTCATCGGTTGATAGTTGGTCTTGTGCCTCTTTGTCGGTTGGTTGTCCATGCGCATTAGTGTGCGCGTCCGCCTTGTTGCATGTCCGTGTTCCATGCATATCGCACATTTTGGTATAGGGAAGTCGCGCCTGCTTCATGCTCCCACCGCCATAAGGCAGACGTCCTCGTCTGCATACGCCCTCGATATGCTTTGACCTCTTTCTCGAATTGCCAAAGCTCTGCTGCTTCATGCCAAGTTGCTTCGCTTTCTGGTTCTCTCTTCCACTTCATTAAGAATTCTGTGGAACGTGGCTTGCCTCTTTGACGTACCTCTCTATGAGTTATTACGTAATCTACTTTCTTGGTAAAAGTAGTAGATACATCAAGGGGTGCTCTGGGCTTTACAATTCGTTGGGGGTCTGAGTCGGAAAAGTAAGGTTTGATGTTACTTACATGTAATACGTTGTGAATACGCATCCTCTTCGGTAGTTGCACCTTGTATGCTCGTTTCCCAATCTTCTGAATAATGGGAAAGGGTCCTTCGTACTTTTTTTATCAAACCTTTGTTCTTGGTCCTCAACAACTTGAATTGTTCCGTCCTCATCTTTATGAGAACAAGGTCTCCCACCTTGAACTCAACATCTCGCCGCTTCAAATCCGCAAATTTCTTCATGCGCTTGCTGGCATGTTGCAAATATGATCGGGCTAGTTCCGTCCTTTCTTTCCAACGCTTAAGTAGAAGGTGGGCTGCTGGACACTTACTCGATTTTTCCGGAATAATGCTTGCTGGTACTAACGGTTGTTGGCCAGTTGCAAGTTCAAAGGGGCTATGCCCTGTGGCTTCACTTTTCTGCATGTTGTATGAGAATTGGGCCACATCAAGGAGCTCGGGCCAATTCTTCTGATTTGCACTGACGAAATGCCTAAGGTATTCCTCAAGCAAGGCATTTATCCGCTCCGTTTGCCCATCCGTTTGAGGATGAAAGCTGGTGGAAAGGTTAAGAGTAGTTCCAAGCAACTTAAAAAGTTTGGACCAAAACTTACCCGTAAATCTTGGATCTCTATCGCTATAATCGCCTCCGCACACCCCAAAGCTTCACCACATGTGATAGGAATGCCTTGGCTGTTTCTTCGGCTGTGCAATCGTTTGAGACGGCTATAAAAGTCCCATACTTGGAGAATCTATCCACCACCACCAAAATGGAACCCAAGCCTTCAGCTCGCCTTAGGCTAGAAATGAAGTCCATGCTTACGGACTCCCATGGGCGCCTCGGAATGGGAAGAGGGTCCAACAAGCCAGCAGGTCTTCGTCTCTCAACTTTGTCTTGTTGGCATACCAAACAGGTGCGCATGTACTCCTCAACATCAGCATCAAGTCCGGGCCAATAGTAGTGTCTAGACAAGAGTGCAATAGTCCTTCTTTGGCCAGGATGGCCAGCCCACAAGGTATCATGGAACTCGCGTAGCAGCTCCTTGCGCAAACCCTCATATTTTGGTACAAATAAACGCTTCCCTTTCGTGTATAGCAGTCCGTCACTAACCCAAAAGCGTCTTGTTTCGCCCATGATCACGGCTTGTTCCAAGCGACATGCTGTGGCATCACTCCGTAGCCCCGCACGGATTCGATCAAGTATAGAGGTACTAACCTGAGTCACAGCGGCAACACTCGTGAAGTCGGCTTTGTGGCTAAGTGCATCAGCAACATTGTTGGTCTTCCCAGATTTGTACTCCATTTCAAAGTCGAATTCCGCTAGGAAGTCTTGCCAACGTGCTTGCTTCGGGCTTAACTTCTTTTGTGTGAGGAAGTAGCTTGAGGCAACGTTGTCCGTCTTTACCACGAACTTGGACCCCAATAGGTAGTGCCTCCAGGTGCGTAAGCAATGTACAATTGCTGTCATTTCCCTCTCTTGAACAGTATATCGCTGTTCGGTTTCATTGAGCTTCCGACTTTCGAATGCGATAGGGTGCCCATCCTGTTCAAGAACACCCCCAATAGCAAAGTTAGAGGCATCCGTAATTACCTCGAATGGCTTGCTGAAGTCTGCTAGCTTCAATACGGGTTCCTCCACCACAACTTGCTTCAATTTCTCGAATGAAGCTTGGCATTTCTCCGTCCAATGCCATTGTTGTTTCTTCTTCAAGAGGTCCGTTAGAGGTGCTGCTATTGCTGAAAATCCTCTGATGAATCTTCTGTAGTAGTTCACGAGGCCAAGGAAACTGCTCAAGTCCCCAACCTTAGTTGGCACGGTCCACTCGGAAATAGCTTGAACCTTCTTTTGATCCATCCAAATCCGTCCGCCGCCAATCCAGTGCCCAAGGAAAGACACTTGTTCCAACCCGAAAGAACATTTTTCCCTCTTTACATAGAGGGAATTCTCCCTTAACACCTTGAAGACCTGCTTTAGGTGTTTTACATGATCTTCTAGATTTGGGCTATACACCACAATGTCATCTAAGTAGACGACTACAAATTTATCAAGGAAGGGTGAAAATACTTGATTCATAAGAGTACAAAATGTAGCTGGGGCGTTTGTTAAGCCAAAGGGCATAACAAGAAATTCGTATGACCCATACCTGGTTACACAAGTGGTCTTTGCCTCATCTCCTTCCGCGATCCGAACTTGGTAATATCCGGATCTCAAGTCCAGCTTAGAAAATACTCTTGCATGCTTCAATTGATCAAAGAGATCAGCAATCAAAGGAATAGGATACTTGTTCTTGACGGTTACCTTGTTTAGTGCTCGGTAATCGATGCAAAGACGCATAGAACCGTCCTTCTTTCTTTGAAATAGCACCGGCGCTCCATACTGTGCTTTGGAGGGCTGAATGAACCCAGCTTCTAGTAGTCCACCCAATTGCTTCTTGAGTTCCTCCAACTCCTTAGGCGCCATGCGGTACGGTGCCTTTGCTTGGGGTTTGGTACCCGGTTCCAACTCGATGGTATGATCAACACCTCTTCTAGGGGGGAGGTGGGGCGGCAACTCCTTAGGCATGACATCTTTGAATTCCTCCAGGACTTTGGTGACCTCTTTCGGTGCTGGAGTTGAGTTTCCTTCATTGTCCTCTACAAGAGCTGCAACATAGGTAAGATCCCCTTGCTTAAGACCACGCTTAAGCTGTAGGGCCGTTAACATTGCATCCTTTCTCTTTACATCATGTACTTGTAATTCGGAAAGAGTACAAGGGCCACCCTCATCAAGGATTCCTACTACCCCCAAATATGGCATTACAAATGCCTTACAATTGTTCAAGAAATCCATCCCCAAAATAACACTAAAATCATCCATGGGAACAATGGTGAAATCAAGAGTACCCACCCATTTGTCCAGGGTAACACCAACGTTTCTAGCAACACCAATTACGGCCTTTGCCGCCGAATTCACAGCCTTGATTCGACTGTTGTCCGCTTCCAACTTCAATTTAAGGCGATTTGCCTCCTCCTCGGAGATGAAGTTGTGGGTTGCCCCGGTGTCTACCATTGCCTTGGTCTTACTTCCATTCAAAATTAAGTCCAAGAAAAGTAGATTTCGTTTAGGCCTTACCGATTGGGTAGTCTTTTCACTACATGTCCGTACCGAGTTGAGCAATGCCATAGAACTCATGCGCGGCTCTCCCCCATTGTGCTTTGTATCTCCTTCTCCGGAAAGAGAGTTCAACACTTTCACCTTTGGGCAATCCTTAGCAAAATGTTCGCCTTCACAAACAAAACATCTTACTTTCCTATAGGACTTACCTTTCTCGGTTTTCTTCTTCTTATCATCAAACTTGAAGCTTGAGTCCTTCTCAGGTTTCTTCTCAAACCTCTTTTTCCTTTCGTCATCCTTCTGGTCTTTCGTGCTATAGGAGTTTTTAGAACCCACCTCTTTGGTCTTTCGTTCATACTCCGTAAGCCTCTCCGCCGTAGACAAAGCTGTGGCCAAAGTCTTCACTTCCCGCCTCCTTAATTCTTGCTCCGCCCAAGGTTTTAAACCAGCAAGGAAAGAAAAGAGTTTGTCCTGATCGGACATATCATTAATGCATAACATTAGAGAAGTAAACTTTTGTACATACTCTCTAATCGTGCCTTCTTGTTTCAAAGCTCTCAACTCCTTTCGAACTTGATATTCCACGTCCTCAGGAAAAAATTGAGCCTTCAATTCTTTCTTGAAGTTGTCCCATGTGTTGACGGTAGAAGTGCCTAATTCCACATCAGTTTCCCTTCTTCTCCACCATAGAAGAGCATCATCAACAAGAAACATAGAAATAGTACTAACCTTTTGCGTCTCGCTGAGATTAGCATTAAAGAAGTACTTTTCTACTTGGTATAGGAAGTTATCAATGACTTTAGGATCTCTTACCCCATTGAAAGGTTTCGGTTCCGGCACTTTGATCTTGCTTGTAGTTCCATTCGTGTTTGCACCTCCGTTCGCAATGACACGCTCCAACAAGGCAAGTCTTGTCCGTAGCTCATCCATCTCGTTCTTCATTTCGTTCTTCACTTCATCGAGGTTCCCTCGGAATACCGCCATAGCGCTATACACATTTTCTTCCAACGATTGAACCGCTTCTGGACTTCCATTTCCAGAACTAAGGTTCTCACGGACTTGTTCTTCCAATTCCGAACAACAAGCCTCTACCTTCTCGATCCCATCCTCAATTGAAGAAAAACGAAGTTCAGATTTAGACATTCGTTCCTTACCTTTCAGTTGAACGTTTTCTGCCTCCGAAGTCGCCATTGGATTGATTCCCGCTCTGTACCAGTTGTCACGCCGCTAGATTATGCGAAGCACAATCTTGATCCGAAGTAGCGTGCGGCCTAGCCTCCAAGCCCGTCTGGATGCTAGTCAGCCTCTTGGAAGAAGTTTAGCACAAGAACACTCCGTTCTTGGTGCTAGAACTCTCTCTAAACTCAAGCACAAAGGAGACTCCGAATTTGGGAGGAAAGAACTCTTCTATTGAATGAATGAATGAGTTACAAGCCTTTGTACATGGCTATTTATAGATTACAAAACCTCCCATGGTTGGTGACACCTATCAAGCACTTCTCTAAGTGCTTGCCAACCAATGCCAACTAATGCCAACCCATAGATTCCCACTAACTCTATGAGTTGTTGCCAACTAGCAAGCACTACCTCCTTGTGCTTGCCAACTAGCAAGCACTCCCTCCTTGTGCTTGCCAACTCATAGCCAACTCATGTATGCCACCTCATTTGCCTAGTCACGAGCCACCTCATGTGACACGTCATACACGTGCCATGTCATCCGCCTCGTCATCGGTTGATAGTTGGTCTTGTGCCTCTTTGTCGGTTGGTTGTCCATGCGCATTAGTGTGCGCGTCCGCCCTTATTGCATGTCCGTGTTCCATGCATATCGCACATTTTGGTATAGGGAAGTCGCGCCCCGTTTCACACATACTCCAAGGCGATGTCGTGATGCTTCCCTCTCAGTGCCGCAGCGCTAGTTCTAGCGCCATGACGCTGGTTCCTTGGCTGTTCAAGGGCCACTTGCTCCCTCTAGGTAGTGCTATAGTGCTGGATTTTTAGTCCTTAGGGCGCTAGAGTGCGAACTCCAGCGCCTGTGCTGAGATTTAGAGCTGTAGCGCAATGCCCAACAGCGCCACGGTGTTGCTTTGAAATTCTGTGGCGCTGGGTTGCTATTCCAGCCCCCCCAGGGCTGTAGCGCTGAACTGCAAGCTCCAATGCCTTTGCACTGGAGTCCAGCGTTGTAGCGCTGGCTACTTAGCCGGTTTCCTCTATTTTTTTGCTTCGAGCCACAATGACGTTGTGACCAACCTTTGGCGGCATACGACATCGCGGTGAATTCGTGACCCTCTTCTAGCGCCGTCGGTTTCTGCAGCTTGCTTTTTTTAGGGTATTTTGGTCATTTTGGACCCGATTGAGCTGAAACTTCTTTTGATGGGAATTTTTTTTCACATTTTAGCAGTGTCCTGCAATAAAATACCAAAATGAAGTTAAATTTACCTTAAAATTAAATCAATTTGGTGGAATGTTAAATATCAAAGAAAAAAAAATCAATGAATGTTATGCTCCTATCAAACACTCCCGAACTTAATTGTTTGCTCGTCCTCGAGCAAAGACCCTCATGCAGAATACAACTCATCTATCTTACCAAAAAAGTGTGATCAGATATTAATACAATTCAACTGTAGGAAATGAAAAGTAAAATTCAAATCAATGAGTCATCTACTTTATAGCCTTCTTAAGAGTTTTTACTCAACCAAAGTTTTAATTGCCCCATTACTTGTCTACCTCTATGGTTTCGAGTAATGCTAAGCACACAACAGCCGTGCTAGCATTTGAGCACGGCTCCACGTGGATGGCTTACGTGGCCATCCATGTCGTGCGCTGGTCGGCAAAAAAAAAAAAAAAACTGGCGGGTTCGACCCTCCCTCTCCTTCCTCCCGCGACCTCCCGTCTCGCTTCCTCCTGTCTCGCTTCCTCCCACAGCCTCCCGTCTAGCTTCCTCCCGCACGGCCTCCCGTATTGCATATTTACGAAGGATTCTTTTGGAGATTTTTAGCGGTCTGTTTTTTCTACCATATCCTGTTTTCTTCTGTGTAATTTTTTTATTTCTTTTGGTCTTATTTGGTTTTACTAATTATAGCTCCCACAAAGCGTTCAATGGCAGTAATTTATTTCGTTTTGTTCAGAAAGGACACGACGATTTTAGTTTTTCTTAAAACCTTCTTACCTTTCCTGTGAAGAAGATAAATAAAAGTGTCGTCTTAGATTTCTGTACGTAGTTTGGATATTTCAGAGCTTTTTTTTTTTGGTGAGAGGACATGGATAATGCTTTCTCCTTTATTTACTGTTAGGTTACAAATTGAAGCCTCTTCTTTTGCTTCTTCGGTTTCTTCATCGAAATTCTGCTCTTTCAGAGTTATGGGTATCTAATTTTTTTATTTTATTTCTAACTGTATAAGCCTTCAAGAGATCGTCCTCTGTTTATTTATTTATTTATTTCTGTCTGTATAAGCCTTCATGAGATCGTCCTCTGGTTTTTTTTTTTTTTTTTTTGAAACGTCCTCTGTTTGCTTCACAAAGTTTTTTAGCTTTATGATCTATCTGTTAGAGTGCTGCATTTTCTTTAAAGCTTCCCCTTGGATCTTGGTAGATTCGTACCACCATCTTCTCAAAAAAGACTTTTGAGTTCTCTTAGCATTTTGAGCTTAAACATCCATTGAAAGTAGTTAATCATATAATAATTCTCACTCAACAAACAACAAACCTAAGACATGAGACACATATATACTTCACTAGCAATGATTTTTGAACTCAACAAAGAACATGTCAGGAAACCCGGGAATTTGTCTTAAATCGTAGGCTAGGGCAGGGCTACCTAAACTTTTCCTTCCCGCATCTATGAATCAGTCCCGTCCTTACCTCAAAGCCTATTCTTGAGCCACTCTTTCTTAGAAGATATTTGGCCTTGTCTTGATTGTTCGGGGCGGATTCGTTCACAGGGGAAAAGTCTGGTTAGCTGCATCTTCTATTACCTGGGACTACGAATCGTGAGAAGGATTTGATACGGCGCTAAGCGAAGCCGGGGCTTACTAAATAATAGCAAAAAAATCTTCACCTTTCACTTGCTAATATAAAGAGATACTGAATAAAAACTAGAAGTCAACTCAATGCATGTGACCCATATCACCATCACCAGATCAGAGTACACTAGCTTCCATACAAGCATCAGGGCTAACAATGTTACTCTGTACTTAGCGTCTTTCCATCCATTGAACCTACATCAATATGCCGGAAATAATAGAACATGTTATCTTCCATTACCATAAACATTATGGCATAATTAGAACAACAAAGGAAGCAAAAGGGTCTTACTGGCTAAACTGCGAAGAGCATAATCAGCACTTGAATTTGAGCCTCTTTCCTTGTTCTACCTATTCCAGTACCCATCTTCTCACCATCGAACAGAACCTGAACCACCACAACATTAATGAGCACAGTGACCATTAAAAAAACATATTTGGCAGGTCCAATATGGGCAGGGTTATGATGACAATTAATGGAACCCGAGCCTACAACTTCAAGCTGTTTAAATAATCTCATTTAGATACAGAAATCCTCCATGTCATCCAAGCATTCAAGCTAAAATATGTTTCATTACCTCTGACATCAAGTAGTTCCTCACATCAGGTGTAGAGGGTAGTTCCACAATTCTTCGCAAAAGATTCTCATCAAATTCTCTCTCAAGAGTTTATATTTCAGACACATCGAAGGAGTCTAAGCAGCTTCCTAAATGAGGTTTTTTTTGGAACGACCCCAGATTGGATAGGTAAAAAATTATTGTTGTGCATAATTGAGTGTTTTCTTTTGAATTACTTACCTGAAAAAACCACCTCTGACATTGAACACAATATTTCTTGCGACACACAGCACATGAACAACATATGCCATCTACAAAAGTACTAGGGTCCATTGGTAGTGGAAAGTATAACATAATAAAACCATTGAAAGCATGACACCACATACCCCTGCATGAGGAGCATAAAATGGAGTAAATGCAGGTACAACATGTACTCTAGGTTGATCACTATCCTCCCAAACAATCAGTCTGTCATCAATCACCACATATAAAACGTTTTTTGTAATAATAATTATGTTAGAGAAGCCGAAGACAGCAAACCTGAGGAAAGGATGAGCAGGAGAAAAACGCAATAGAAGGAAAACTTGGCCATATCTGAATTCCGATAATGAGTTTTGTACAGGAATTGCAGATTTCTGACTCTCACTGCAGCATATAATCAAAATCAGAATAACCTAAAGGAATCAAGATCAGATGAATCCAATTGAAACACCCAATTCGAACGATGGCCATTTCGAATGTATTAAAAAATCATGAACACCCTCCTGTGCGCAAATAACACTATGAGTAAGAAGCACAAAGAAATAGAAATAAAGATGAAATTTTCGTATCTAGATAGGGTTCAGGCAGAGAATACGAACCGAGGAGCTAGATGGGAGGCCGTGGGAGGAAGCTAGATGGGAGGCCGTGGGAGGAAGCTAGACGGGAGGTCGCGGGAGGAAGCGAGACCGGAGGCCGAGGGAGGAAGGAGAGGAAGGGTCGAACCGATTTTTGAGGGAGGCAATGCGAGGAAGGAGAGGGAGGGTCGAAATCACCCCATTGTTTTTTTGTCGACCAGCGCATGATGTGGATGGCCACCTAAGCCATCCATGTGGAACCACGGCTCCCGTGCGCTTAGCATTACTCGTATGGTTTTCCTCATCCATTGCTCTCTCCAGCAAACCACTTACCATGCACCTAAGAATTTTATATGGTAATATTAAAATTCAATCACCACTAATCGTAAAGAGTTGATCTAAGAGACTTAGGACATTTTATATGTTGTAATGGGGCAAGGGACCAGGGTAAGACAAAAAGATTAAACATGTAAGGTTAGTTCATTCAGTTTGCATGACTCAACCCATTGGAATGAACCTCCCATTAATAATATTTCCCCCAAACTCATTCAGCTCGGCCTCCTTCTTTGCCATTCTTCTCCTTCATCTTTAGTTCTAAATTTCAATGTCGTTGCTGAAATTGGATCAGCCATTTTTTGATTTTTGACAGATCTTGTGATTTTTTTATTGCTTGCCCACTCAGTTGGTCATGCACATTGCTCCCTAGGAGTCTCAACTACAATCTGATTCAGTCATGCAATTTGAATGATGGGAAAATGCAAAGGGAGAGTTAATACAAAAGGCTATTGTGGCTAATTAAAGATTGGCTAGATAAAGAAAATTTTGGTTTTATAAGGCTCAAAATTTGGATAAGTAATGGCTGTAAGTATTGTGACTAAACAGGTCCAAACACGACTTAATTCATCTCTTTGGACTCAGCTCTCCATCCATTTTACCTTGAGCTTCATTTAATATTAGTACGTGCATCTTAGAGCAAAAATTAAGTGCAGAACCACCATCCAACCACATGCCTAGCAATTATAAGATAACCATATTAGCAGTTTTTTATGTGGCTTTTTAGCTCTTTAGACAAGCTAGACTCTTTATTCATAATTGGTGAAGTTGGAGACTTTTCAAGCCCATTTGAAATGGGTTCAACTCAGATTTGGATTGATCAAGATTTTATGCTACTTTAAATAATGCATTTGTGTAATTGTGTAAATTCGGATTAATTCTATTCATTATTTGGTTGAATACATATATACAAGGGTTACAATCAGAATAGGAGACTAAGTCCAAACCGATATGGAAACTAAAGAGAAATGTACACAACATGTTTTGCACCTTTGATAGAGTCCATCTATGGTAGGTCTCATATGGGAAGATCTTTGAAATATTTCCTTCTCTAGCATTCCCCCGCAAGGTTAGTACTTTCGGAGAAACATGAAGCTTGAATAATAATCGTGCGAATTGTCCTTGAGGCAGACCTATGGTGAGGACATCTACTATCTGATCTTGAGTAGGAATAAACCGAGCATGAAGAAGACCACATGTAACTCGTTCACGGATGAAATGGTAATCGAGTCCAATATGTTTAACTCAACCATGGAAGACTGGATTTGCTGCAATATAGGTGGTGGAGAGGTTATCACACCAAAGTGTAGGCGCATCTTTAAGAAAAATGAGAAGCTCTTTAAATACGTGCAGCACCCAGCATGTTTCAGCTGCTGCAATTGCCAATGATCTGTATTCGCTTCGGCACTGGACTGTGCTACAGTGGGCTGCTTCTTAGATAACTAGAAAATTAAAGAACCACCGAAAAATACAAAAATCTGTCACTGATCGCCGATCATCTAGACATCCTCCCCAGTCTGCATCACAACAGACATCAACACCAAAGTCCTTGGCAGGTTGAATTTGAAAACCATGAAAGAGCGTACCTTTTATATAACATAAAATATGTTTGGCCGTAGACCACTGAATGTCTGTAGGAGATTGCTAAAATTGACTTGCTTGGTTAACTGCATATTGAATATTTGGTCTTGTAAGTGTCATATACTGCAGAGCACCGAAAGTGAACCCTTACTCAGTGGCATATGGGAGAGGAGTACTAGCAAACTTGGATAATTTCTAACCAAAAACTACAAGTGCAGACAAAGGTTTGACATCAGCTAACCCAAGGTGGGTCAATAAGTCACGAGCATACTTGGATTGTGATAGATGAAATCCAGTCTGATTGCGAACCACTTCAATGCCAATGAAGTAATGAAGCTCTTCAAAGTCTTCGACTGAAATTTTTGTTTGTAGTCTTTGAATGATCTGACTAACAACATTAGAAGAGCTACCAGTGATAATAATGTCATCCACATATATCAGAATATATGTAGTAGAAGTAGCACTATATCTATAAAGCAAGGACGAATCAACATTAGAGAGAGTAAATCCAATTTTAACAAGAAAATGTGTGTGGCGATGATACCACGCCCGAGGAGTTTGTTTGAGTCCATACAAAGACTTATGAAGTCGACATACAGCATGTGGCCAAGAAGAATCAACAAATCAAGGGGGCTGCTTCATATATAGCTCTTCTTATAAAGATCCATTCAAGAAAGCATTACTGACAGCCAACTAACGAAGAGTCCAGTTTTTACTTACTGCCAAAGTGAGCACTGTTCGACTAGTAACAAGTTTGACAGCCGGACTGAAAGTCTCAAAATAATCCTGCCCTCTTTCTAGTTGAAACCCTTTGCAACTAAACGAGCCTTATACCAATCTACTATACCATCCGAGTTTGTTTTAAGATGAAAAACCCAATGGCAGCCAATGGCTTGTCGCCCCTATGGTAAAGAAACAAGATTCCAGGTCTGATTAGTTAGCAATGCATTAAACTCAGCCTGAATAGGCTCTCTCCATTTCGGATGTTTCACAGCCTGACTATAGCATGTTGGTTCCACTGGAGTGAGTGGAAGGGAACGAGGACGGCAAGGGGAGGTAAAAACTCGTGGTTTATTGAGGATCAGAAACATTTGTATTATTTGTAGTTCAGATGATAACCGAGGAAAACACAAACAATTGACCAATCTTCTGACTTATGAGCAGAATATGGACGGAAATGCGGGTGACACAGACAACCGAAAACACACATCAAAGAGTAATCCGGTGATTCATGGAAAAGTAATTGATAGGGTCTTTTAAAAGACAACACAGGAGTTGGAAGCCGATTAATAAAAAACGCAGCCGTTGAAAAGGCTGAGTCCCAATGAAGTTTGGCCATGAAGGCCTGCGCAAGCAATGTCATACCAACTTCAACAATGTGATGGTGCTTGCGTTGAGTCATACCATTCTGCCTAGGAGTGTAAGGACATGAGATCCTGTGGTGTATACCAGAAGTAGTGAATAACTGTTTGAAACGATGATTGACAAACTCTGTTCCTCCGTTAGACTGAAAATACTTAATTTTTTATTACGAAAAAAGGTTTTCAGTTATATTTTTTAACTAAACAAAGGAAGAAAATACTTTTGATTTCGTTTGTAAAAATAGACCCAAGTATAGCGGCTATACTGATCGATAAAGGATACATAACATTTGTACCCATTATACAAAGTAACAGGACACAACCCCCAAATGTCAATACTAATTAAATGTAAAAGACATGGAGCGTGAGATGTAGAAATTGAAAAAAGGTAATCTCATAGATTTCGAAACATGACAAGCATGGCATGTAGCCATTTTATTAAACTTGGAAATGTCAATATTAAGAACATGAAATGCATTTATGAGAGTTTCACTACCTGGATGACCTAATCTTTGATGCCAAAACGAAAAGGGAGAAGCAACCGAAAGAAGACATGGAGATGCAGCTTGGTCCATGACGTAGAGCCCCTTTTTATTCCGTCCCCTGAGTAAAGTTCTGTCCGTATTGGCTTCCTGCACATGGAAATCATTAGAATCGAAGGTAACTATGCAATTAAGATCAAATGTTAAACGAGAAACAAACAATAAATTTTTATGTGATGAAGGGTCACATAAATATATCACGGATGGTCATGGAGGGGGTAGAAGAATGTTTACCCACAACATAAATAGGCAGACCAGAACCATTGTCAAGAATGACCTGATACATGCCTGTATACGAAGTACTTTCAGAAAGAAGTGAAGCATCCGCTGCTATGTGATGAGAGGCACCAAAGTTGGTGTACCAGGCTGAATCGTTAGGACCATCAATTTAATCTGTGTAAGCTTGAGGGGGAGTATTCATCTGATAAGATAAATTGAACTTGTTACGACACTGGAGAGCAACACGCCCAATCTTCTGACAACCCTGACAAGTGGGATGAGTGCTTTTATCAGATTTTTCTGACTGACCCAAACCTTGTCCCCGTCCTCATTAGGTCCACGCCCTCTGTGAGAGCGTCCATGACCTCTGCATTAGAGCGGCCACAACTACCTATTGCTGCCACATTGGCCGACGGATTGACAAAGGCTTCGACTTTAGCAGGGGTCAACAACATCTGAAGACGGTGCTCCTGTGTGAGAAGCAGATTCTGGAGGGAGTCGAAGGTAATGGGATCTTCACGACTGGTAACAGATGGCGCGAATAATTCGACCTCCTGTCCAGGACCACTAATAGTGTAATGAGTAATAGTAAAATTGTCTAGGGGCTGACCTGAAGCAACAAGATCATCAGTGATGCACTTAATCGTGTCGAGATAAGTAGTCATCGAGAGTGAGCCCTTACGAAGAGTCTGAACTTGAAACCGTAGTGGTTCAATCGAGCCGGAGAGGATGATGCGAAGGCAGACTGCAGTTTCTGCCACATCGCTCGCACAGTGGGTAAGCCTAGAGTGAGAGAGATAGAGAGACAGGGAGAGGGAGAGAGAGAGAGAGAGAGAGATATAGAGAGAGAGAGAGGAGATAGAGATAGATAGATATATAGAGAGAGAGAGAGAGAGAGAGAGAGAGAGAGAGAGAGAGAGAGAGAGAGAGAGAGAGAGAGAGAGAGAGAGAGAGAGAGAGTTTGCCATCTTAACTGTTTAAGGTTTCTCTGCATGCTTCGAGCTAGCAAATAGGACGTGTAACAGAAAGCACATGAAAGCATAACTTCTCAATAATGATACATGCCAACCACTTCAGCTGCTCGGCCTGCTTATTATATGATCTACATACATACATAATATCCGGACATGCGTTAACTAATCTGCATCAACATGGTTTGCCCTACATTTATATATGCCATTTCCAATCTCTCTAATTCTATATGATACTCTCATGCCAGTTAATTAAAGGTCTCTGAAGATGTGACAATGGTTGTCTCTCTTGATAAAAACCAGCTGCTACGTAGCAATTACTAATTGAGACACAATTCAAAATTTAAAGAACCTGTATTGAATTCTTGATGCTATACGCTGCGGCACAAACCTTTCATCCATGTACGGCATGAACTGAATAATGCATCAGCGTCTACTATTCCCTGCACAGGAAATGGCAGGTGCAAGATGATCGATCAGTTTCTGACCCTGGTTTCCCCTTCAATTTAATGGGGGTCGTTTTCAAATTAATGAGGCAGAGAATCGTCCTTGGTTACCATCTAGATCTCCTCCCTGCAGATTCCATGCCTTCAAACAAGCTGCAAGATGTTAGACTTTAGGTCTAATAAATTACATTAATCATCACGGAAACAAACATATAATTTTCATAAAATAACTTTATCATAAAACATATACAAATATGATTGAATTGAAATAAGAAAGATAACAAGAGTGTACCTTTCATCTTTGATTAATAACTGAGTCGAAGACCTTGGAGGATTTATAGATTCCTATGGGTATGTCACTAATGACTCTCTTCAATGTGGGATTAATGACCCTTGGGAGAGATACAACTCTTTATTCCCAAAGCATCCCCAGAGTCAATGTACCCATTAAATCTACCTCCATAGGGGATGTGCTGGCCATTATTCCCTGTACTGAACGTCCAATGAAACAATATCTAGAAGTGGGCCCCATTTTTTATAAATCAATATTTGAAACCGTAATTCCAACAAACTCCCTCTTGGTTTCAAATAAATTTTTATAAAATTCCGATTTTCAAAAAACTTGAAAAATCGATTTTGACACATAAAACATACCATGACCATAGGCATTACATCATATACCTTAATATACATGTGTAGTTAACCCGAGCCTGCACAATATACATCATAGATATCTAAGGCTGGGGGAATAAACCAAATCCATACTTGTCAAGTTTAACGGTCTCCATTCATAGCATACTCGGACCTGAACTCAGGGTAAAGTTCTTTACCAGTTTGAGTATTGAGACCCTTCCGTATATACGTATATGTATGTACTTAATAAGAAAGCTGGTCATCAAGGCATTCCACCGTCCATAGCATATTTTGTACCTGAGGAGCTCAGGGTAAAGCTCTATACCAACATGAGTATTAGCTATAAAGGAAACTATGCCTGTGCAATCCCATTGGCCTGGACAATTTAGAGACTCAACCGTCACTCCCTATTGAGACCATGACATATACACGTACAAGTTTTGACCAAATGGGGAAGCTGAATCTCAATGTACACCATGAGAACTCATATAATCACACAAAAGCATATGCATTCATTCAAATTTGTCATTTCATTCAATGGAATATAAAATACAATGTCATGACATTACAAATCAATGAGACCGTAATTTATACAAAACAATGTTGTCCCACTTGCTCTCATAATTACAAACGAATTAAACCCATGTTCCCCACATGGACAGTGAAACTGGTCATTGAAAGACACTTAGTTACTGGATTAGCTAAGTTGTTCCTAGAGGCTATTTTGAGAACAACAACTTCCTCCTTCGTCAGCATGTCCCGTATATAGTCGTGTTGCTCCACACAGTCTACCACTAGAAAACTCCGCAAGAATTTGCGAAGATAGACAACTTCCCTTGTAGCTAAGTTCATAGCTACTTATTCTGCCTCCATGGTTGATTGTGCTACATAGTTTGGCTTCTTGCTTTTCTAAGAAATGACACCTCTGCCAAACATAAAGATAAAGCTAGAAGTAGACTTGCGGGTATCAATGCAGCCTTGATAATCTGAGACTGAATAACCAATTAATTCCAACTTGCCTGCCTATTACGTCAAAGCATATGACTTAGTTCATTTTCAATAGCACATCAACCATTTAACTCCATCCTAGAGAGTCAAACCTGAATTAGCCTGAAACTGGCTAAGAACCCCAACAACATAAGCAAGATCAGGTCTTGTACACATACGAGCATACATAAAACTCTCCAAAACAAAAGCATATGTATATTTTGATTTGTCCAACTTATCTTTGAGTCAAGAAGGACAATCCACTTGACTCATTTTTATTGCTATCTAAGGTATTTTACTTTGAATAGAGTTGGACATATGAAACCGATCCAAAAGAGTGTTTATATACATCTTTTGAGATAAACTCAATCTTCACAAAACCCTATCCCATATAATTTTAATACCGAGAATCTAAGAAGCTTCCCCAAGGTCTTTCATCTCAGATGTCTTTATACTTTCGAGTAATTGAATATCATTCCTAGCTAATAAAATATCATCTACATATAAAGTAAAACAATGTGATCTCCCACTATTTTGATATAAACACAATGATCTTCTGAATTTTGAAATCTTCTGAATTTTGAGTAAATCCATTCATTGACCACTTCATTGAACTTGATATTCCACTGTCTTGAGGCTTGTTTCAAATCGTAAATTGATTTTTCAAATTTACACACCTTCGATTTGGTTCTAGTGCTAATAAATCAATGAGGTTGTTCCATATAAATTTCCTCGTCAAAATCTCTATTAAAGAAAACAGTTTTAACATCCATTTGGAACAACTCATAGTTATAATATGCAACCAAGGACAAGAGAGTTCGTATAGACTGTATACGTGCAACATGAGAGAACATTTTATCATAATTGATCCCATATTGTTGAGTAAACTCTTGGCAACAAGACGAGTCTTGAATCTTTCAACTTTACCTTCAGAATTTCTCTTCTTTGAAAAAATCCATTTGCACTTATGGGCTTAACTAATGTAGAATGATCGACAAGTTTCCAAATTTTATTTATAAACATGGAGTCCATCTCTTCTTCCATTGCCAACTGCCATTTGTCGGAGTCCTAATCAATGAGTGTTTGCCCATAAGTGGCAGGATCAGTAACATCTTCATTCAACATTATTGTTTAATAAGTTTCTCCAGTATATGTGTGAAAATCAGAAGATGAGAGAAGTTGACTAGGTTTTCTATATCTAGCACTTTTTCAAATATCCGTTTGAGTGGTATCTTCTTCATTAGAAGGAGATTCAGGAAAGGACATTTCCAAAATTTTTCCAAGTGAGACTTTGTACCTAGATCTTCATAACAGTCAAATCTATCCTCAAAGAATTTGAATGTTCAGAATACCCAACGAATAAACACCTTCGAGTTTTAACATTCAATTTATCCTTAGGATCAAGATTCAAAACATGGCCAACACATCTCCATACTTTAAAATGGTTAAGACTAGGAGTTTTTCCTAACCATACCCCATACGGTGTTGTCTCAACCGACTTCGAAGGCACTCTCTTTAAGATACATGTTGTTGTTAATAGCGCTTCACCCAAAAGGAAGTTAAAAAATTTGCAAGTGCCATCATAGATCGAACCATATCCAATAAAGTTTGATTTATCCTTTCAGCTACACCATTAATTTGCAAAATTCTGAGAATAACTCTTAACAATACTCTCCGCCTTTGTCGAAGTGCAAAGTTATGATTTCCATTCCTGTGGCGTTTTGTACTTTCAATTTGAATGACTTGAAATAATCAAAGGCTTCATTTTTCATTTTTTATCACTAATAAATGTGATAAAATATGAATGAGAATTTCAAGTATTCACATTCATAGGTCCACATATATCCGAATGAATAATATCTAAAATGTGAGAACTCTTTGACCCTTTGGATGGAAAGGGCATTTTTGTCAGTTTGCCATCAATACAACATTCACATGTGGAAAAATCTTTCTGTGACAAATTCTTAATAATCCTTGAGTCACAAGTTTAAATATCTTATCCTTGTCTATGTGCTCTAATTGTAGTTGCCACAAATATAATTCATTCTCATTTATATGCGATGAAGTGGACATATTTAACACCATATATCCACTAAGTTGCAATTGATAGAAATCAAAATTCCGGAAACCGCTTAAACTAACTGTGTCTTCTTGTAGCATAAGAAACTTTCATTTCCAAAATAAAAAGGCAACTCCAAGTTTCTCAAAACAAGATAGAATAAATAGACGTATGTAGATAGTACAAGTTTCAAGATATAAGGACTTACTAGTTTTTACTTGTTGTCCCTCCTGCATCGCTTTCAAGGCTCTAAAATATTTCTTAATATGCCCTAGCTTATTGCAGAAAAAATATTCATGTTGATGTGTGTGTATTTCAACACTCTGTTGATTACCTTCTTCTCCTTGAAATTTTGAAATTGAAAATTCTTTCCCTTCTTCTTAAACTTTTTCTTCTTCGGCTTCAAAACTATATTAGCACTAGGTGATAGTTTATCCAAATCAATACCTAAATTGTGTTTCTCAAACTGGTAATCAATATTATTCACCAATTCAGAAATCGTCCACTTCGTCTTGGACAAAGAGTAAAAATTTTGACTGTATAATAAAAATTTTGGCAAAGAGTTCACAATGTGACCACTTTATGTTCTTCATCCATTGGTCTACCATGATACTACAACTCATCTGCCATAGCAAGCATGTCATTTACATACTTTCTCTCATCAACATTTTCTCACACTTGGCACGAATAAATTTTATCCATAAATTATTGATATGAGTAGACAACTTTTTCCCATACTTAGCCTTAAGTTGGTCAAGAATCATTTTTGCAGTGGGGACATGAAAATAAGTAATTAAAAGATTTTCAGTAAGAGAATCAATGTGTGACCTAGAATTTAATTTGCTTCATCCTATTGCTTGAATTTCCTAAGGTCCTTCTTATACTGTTTTACATTGTTGGGGCAGTTCACTTAGGAAAGTCTCTGAGGAGTATCCACTTTGATAATTCTATCAGACCTATAGCCTTGTACCATCAATTCAACCCGTTGTGACCAGTTCACATAATTGTTTCCATCAAATATGTTTTACTTTAGGGACTTAACAAATGAATGTCCAGTACTTAGGGGTGTAAATGGCAGCCGATTGTCCATTCTATTGTCTAACCGATTAGTAAATGGTACAAAATAGCAATTAAATAATATTATCCTATTATCATTCTACCGTTTACCGCTTTGCCGATTAATGAGCGAAAATGGAAATAACTCTTCTGAATCTGTTCTACCGTTCTACAGATTAACAAATGATAATATAGAAAATTTATTAATCTTTCTCATTTTAACTTTTAATATTTCCCTAATAAATTAATTTTCTAATTCTTTTTTATTACAACTCCACATCCACACATGAGAATCGAGATATCATAAAATTAAAATTATCAAAAAATAATATTTTACTATTTTTTGTTATCTTATGATTTTTAACACTTATGTCATATATTTGTATAAATCATTGACTTAGACATAGCAAATTGAATCATGACATATGAGTTAAGTTCATACTTGGATTTATTTTATATCACTATTATTTATTATGTCATAATTATTATTAATTGTATTAATATTTATTAAATCAATCAAAGCTCTTAAATTTATTGACGTAGATTATTATGTTAAAATTGAATTTAAAAAATATTTTATTAATTATATAATTAGCTCATTAAGGAATAGTCAATATAGTTCTACGTCACTGATTAATCACATATACATTTAAGTAGCGATCATTCACAATTGTACGTGACAACTTGTACATCAGTTACAAATATTATATGTCTATTACTTATCATTGATTAGTTTATTACAATCCATATTATTCAAGACTTCCTACTAGTAATGACCAAGAAGTAGATATGAGATAAGTTACAATTTACAGAGTTACAAAGTCCAGAAATAAAATAGCACCAACATAATACATCAAGAATTTTAAAAAATTAAGATTCACTAAATTCATACCACTTACAACATTGCCTTAAAAGTTTCAAATTCCAAAAGCCTAACAATCAATTTTCTATTAACCTTGGATCCTTATCTATTATTATTTATTGTTGTATTACTATTAATTATTAAAACTTGTCCCTTAATTTATATATTATTAAGCCTTTAAGTTATCTAATCTTGGTTATTGACATTGGATACTTGTGAATAGTAGTTTATGATTTATCATCACTCAAATCCCTAATTTTTCTTTCTCCTGTCCAAACCCCGAATTTCTCTCCTTCCCATTCAAATCCCTAATTTCTCTCTTTCCAATTCAACGATTTGTACGACTTTGACGATTTTGACGATTTGGAGAAAGGACGATTTGAAGGACAGACAATTTGAAGGACTCCTCTCTCTATCTCTCTCTGTCATCTTCAATTACTCTTGTTACTTCTCTAATTTTCTTGGTTTTTTTCTATTGCTTTCTTTTTATTTTTCTCTCTCAGAAGTTCTACTTTTCTTCTCACTATTTAATGGCTGCTATATCACTCTTCTTCTTTTGATTTTCGTTTTATCTCTTCAGATAGGATATGTTTTCATTTTTTGTTGTGATTTCATGTTTTCATTTTTTCTTGTTTTCATTTTCGTTCTGATTTCCGGAGAGTATTTGCTTTCATTTTTGTTCCAATTTCCAGATAGTATTTGTTTTCATTTTTGTTCCGATTTTGAAATGACTTTGTGATTTCTCCGTCTCGCTTATTTTTTTCTCTTCTGTTCTACAATTCTACCTCTCTCTTCGTTTTCGATTTCCTCTTTCTTTGCTTTTGATTTCCTCTTTTGTTGTTTTCGATTTCGTTGCTCTCTCATTGTTTTCGATTTTTTTTTGATTTTTTTCTTTTTAAAACTATTCTGAAGTCTGTCTTCAATAGTTTCTTATTTCCGATTATTTCTGATTACTACCGGAAATAATCGCAAATAATCAGAAACAGCTCAAGGTAATAGGTAATCAAATGAAACGTTAATGGTAGAGCATTTCATAATCGGATACGATACGCGAAAATGGCTCTGCTACTAGTACTTGATGTTCCTATCATCCAGGAATATTTCACTATTTGGGAGAACATATATAATAATACAATTACCTCAATCATCTACTAATCCCACTTACCCTTTTGGGATTCATGGGAGTTTTTAGGCAAAACTTTCAATAGATAATGAACAAATAATAACATCTCAAACAAACAAACAGACAAATTAATTCATACTTACCCTTTGGGGATTCATATAAATTTATATACAATATAGTAATTTAATTATACAACTTGCATTACCTTTTGGGGATTTTGCTAATTATATAATAAAATTAATATAACACATTATTCTCAAATAAATACACATAAAATTAATTTAATAAATACAATTCGCATTACCCATTGGGGATTTTGTAAATTATATAATTGAATTCATTTTCACACACATTCCACCTGCGCTCATGCGGCTTGTTGCGCATTAGGTTCACCCTGTGCATTTTAGGGTTTTGCCCATCTGTGGCGGCTGGAACACACATCGAAAAACAATTGCTAATTTATATTCAAATAAATAGCTAAAAGAACAAAAACAATCCCGCAAAATATGGAAAAAATACGAAAACTTTGAATCTATGTTCATGATACGAGCGGAGGCAAATTCACTTGTATTTGTTAGACTTTAGGTCAAATAAATCACATTAATCATCATGAAAACAAATATATAATATCCATAAAATCACTTTATCATAAAACCTTCACAAATATGATTGAATTAAAATAAAAAAGAAAACAAGAGCACACCATTCATCTTTGAATATTAATTGAGTCGAAGTGTACAAGAAAAACCTTTCAGAATATGTTTTACAAGTGATTAGCTTGCTTCCCTTAGCCCGACAGGGTGTGCATAAGCGGTAGCCTCACTTGTAAGACCTTAGAGGATTTATTGATTCCTATGGGTACGGCACTAATGACTCTCTTCAGTGTGGACTAATGACCATTGGGAGATAACTCTTTATTTAGAAAGCGTCCCCAGAGTAAATATACCCATGAAATCTACCTCTACAGAGGGGATGTGCTGGCCATTATTCCCAGTACTAAACGTCTAATGACAAAGTATCTAGAAGTGGGCCCCATGCCCATAACTCATTGTAATTTTATTTTATAAATCAATATTTGAAACCATAATTCCAACACAAGAAGCTGTGTTCCAGCTTGTTCTTGTCTTTCGGTTGCCATGTCCACATTTCTCAGACGACGGATATTGGTACTGAAAATTATAATCGGTCTCTCTTGCAGTTGCCGCCACACCTTCCCACTCGAGGAATTGACAGTTTTTGCTTTCAACAGCAAGTGGGACAGGCTTGTGGGCCTGCACCCTGAGTTTGGCCATGACCTCCAACCACTTGAGGAATCAGAAGACAACCGTTCTCGGTAAGCATTTAACCATCAGACTTTTGGTCCACTTGTTAATTACTGTTTTTTTTTTCTTTTGTGTTCATTATCAACTCATATTGCTTATGGGTTTGGCTGTTTTATTGCAGGGATTATGGGGCTGGGATTTGATTGCCGTGTTGAGTTCTTGCAGAGCTTCTCCAAATTGGTAGGAGAGTATTGTTGGACCTGTAGAAGCATGAACAACTAATTATGGAGATAATCAGGTTCTAAACAATGATAATTAAAAGAATTTAACAGCAGCACTACCACAGTCAAATATTTCTAGTGACTGCAATCTGGTCATATACAGCAACCCTCAGGCAATCAATGTCATTAAAAATCTATATCATACAAGACAAATGAATCTTGCATAACATCAGAATCAAGAATTATTATTTAGAACAGAACAACTAATCTAACCATGCAACACTTAAATTCTAATGTTTATGGTAATTAACTCACAATCAAACTATAATTCCAGAACTTAGTTCATCAATGACAGAATGCTCGAGTTAACTACAAACTAATTGAAAAGACGTAATCAATTATGGCATATGCCTTACTTGAAAAACAACATGAACCAAGCGCAGAATCAAACTTATGTATACGAACCAGAATTATGAACAGTTTCAAATCATTACTGCAAATAAGCTATTTCAGATTTAGATATCTCGTTTAATTAAACAGAAAATTAAAATGGTAAATAAGTTACACACATTTCATCTCATACATAAACAACATACTTTTAATTATGGAAATTAAAGGCTAGAATACGAGATTGCAAGTAGATCAATCAAAAGAATCAAACAAATCAAGCAGAAATAAACATAAAACTCATCGATTTGAAGATCGAAGATGCGACGTGAGAACCCACTGCCTTAAAGACTTAATCCGCGATCCCGGATGCATAATCGAAACTCCGACATTCCCCCAAGGTAATTCAGCTCTTCTCCGGTGAGGTGCACTCGTCGCCGGAAAAGTAGAGTCGCAAGAGATGGCCCAAAACAGTGTTTTTAGAAAACCGAGAGGGATTGAGATACAAAGGGTTTTGCGATTTAGAGAGAGATAGAGAGAGAATAATTTCCGTACCTCTAGGTTCTCTGAGAACCCTATTTATCCCTTCCCCGTAGCTTCAACGATCGCTAAGGCAATAACAGTTAGGAAGAATCAACCTCTTGCCGAAGAATTACCTTGCCGAAGTCATCAAGTGAAGAGCCAGTGCCGACGGACTCCTCTCCCCTCTCTCTCCCTCTTTGCTCGAACCCTAAATTTTTCCCCAAATCGATCGGGACACTGGAGGAGAAAGAGTCATGTCCAAAAGACACGATCAGATCCTATTATCAGATCTAGACCCGAACCCAAACCCGAACCCGAACCCAAACCCGAACCCGGATCCGACTCCTGGGAAAACGCACACGCGCACATGCGCTTATGCGTGTCATTTTCCCAACAAGTACTATCACCAGCTAACACCCCCAGCGGTTTCTTATGATGTTGGTGAGTTCTTTCAGAACTTTCGCCAGCGACTCGGTTGCATGGGTTTTGAAGAGAACTCTGACCGATTGTGGAGTCCGTAGTGTGGAAGGGTGGTAATTCAGCATTGAAGGTAATTCTAGAGCAAAGAAGAAGAAGAGTGTCCAGTCAGAAATAACTGAATATCTTACTCTAAGCAACCATGAAAAGCAACTGCCGTGTAGCCAAAACCCGGAATGGTCAATGGATTTTGACTATTTTTTTTTATTATTTATTATTTGAACTTCATTGTTGGTTCTTGCTAGGAGTTGTTAGAATTACCATTTTATGCACAATTTCACTTATTTACTATTTGTCAATTTTTCGTAGATGAGACACGCCATGTAGACGGGAATAAACCCCTAGCTCATATTTGAAGAAGTTTGATGTAGATAGAGCACTGAGGACGAAAGTGGGTTTTTTTGTCAGTAAAACTGCAATTTTGGCCCACAATGTAGTTTTTTATTATAATTTAGATATAGTGTAATTGTAGATGATCTACTGTAATTGTTGATTGTGGATTATGTTTTAATTGTATGTAACTATTAGCTTTTAATATGAGTAGACAGGTGAACTGATTTCAAAAGCATGATTTTTTTTCAAAAAAAAAAAATAATTCGGTGGTTTTAAAAACAGCCACTAAAATCTATAAAAACACATAACCAGGGGTTTTTAAAACCACCATTAAAAATGCAGTATTTGTAATGGTGGTTTTAAAACCGCCATTACAAAAGCCTGTATTTTTAATTGGCATTTTTAAAAACCGCCAGGGAAAACATTACTTTTTGCCTGCAGTTTTATTTTTGTCGTTAGAAAAAATTATATACCGGGAGTTAAAACCACCAGGTAATTCGTCGGCGATACTTTTGCAAACGTAATTATGGTTGGTTAAACGAAAACCGCCAGGAAAAGTATTCTCGGCGGTTTTAACCACTTTAATGGGGGTTTTTTTACCCCCATGAAAAATCGGATGTTTACAAGTGTTGATCAAAAGGCTAGACTGGGTTTCACTTCATCTACTTTTTTATGAAAATAAATATTTAAACAATACTTCTTAACACCATTCAACAAATAAAAAGTATGAGTAATATTATGCGCATGGTGCTGGAGCATGGCGTGACGTGGAGCCACACTTGTTGAAGGCTGATTGGAATAGGCATGGTGGGTCTCATGCTCCACGTCACACCTTGCGCATAGCATTTTTTCCAAAATTATATATGTTCTTAGAAAAGAAGTTAATTTGATCTTTGACTTGTGTTATTGTGTGATGTTGTGAGTGTTGTAGGTGATCTGTACATATATTTGATAAAGTTTGAATCTTGATCTTTGTTATGCAAAACTAATAGTTAAAGATGATCTGCCATGATAGAAAGAAAATGATAGGATTTAGGAGCAGTACGTATTAGGCTGACTATAGCTCAGCTTCTCATCGAATTCATGAATATAGAAGTACCAAAAGTATGGAAGCTAAAATGAGAAGAAGAGGAGGTCAGAGACCCGATCAAGTCGTTAAAGAGAAGAGAGTAGGTTACAAAGTCTACTGCATTAGTGGAACAAATTTTTCAAAGAATTACCTTTTCTCCGATCCCGTGATCTTCACTCTTCTTTTCTCCTCTCAGCTTGTTAATTCGGGCTTTCCATAGTGTCAGAGCATGTTTGGAAGACTTTAATATATTTGAAACCATGTGACCCTTCACTGGTAAAAAACCACCGTCCGCCGGCGCCAAAACGAATACCTGTCGGCGAACATTACGATGACGGGTACAACCACGTCTTCGAAACGTGCGTCGGCCGACAAAGAAACCCGTCGGCAGAGAAGGTCGTCCAACAACGGACCGAAATGTGTCGGCGGAATGGGTTCCTCCGACGCGTTGTGGTGCGTCGGCGAATAAATTCCCTCGATGCACTTGGGTGTGTCGGCAGAAGGTTTGCTCCAACGCGTTAGGCCACGTCGGCGGAATGGATTCCCCCGACGCGTTAGGCCGCGTCGGCGGAATGGATTTCCCCGACGGGTGTTGAGGCATCAGCGGAATAGAGTCCCCCCACGCCTTGGGGTGCGTCGGCGGAAGGGGTGAATATGCGTCGGTGGGATGAATCCCCCGACACCTGCCTTGATGTGTGTCGGCGAAAGAGTTTCGGCCGACGGTTCACCCGTCGGGGGAAGATTTTTTTATAGTTATTATCTTTATATTTAATATTGTTTATCCTGCGTATTCACACTACATCAAATACAACTAATCTTCAATGACAATGAAAGTTTATATACACAATGTAAAAGTCTACAATGAAAAATTTTATATATACACATAATGCATAATGAAAAGTTTACATGTAACGGTTACAATATAAAAGTTTACATACACATAATGCATAATTACAATATCTTCAATGACGCGACTGGTCGCTTCCTCCGTTGTTTAAAGATCCTGCACAAGGTTAATACATTAACATTACAGACATACATTTATGTTCATCAATTTAAACTAATTCAGAAGACTGAAAACAATACTTACCTTGTTGTGACTGTGCAACAATTAACATTTCTAACCTCTCCATGTGTTGGGTCATGGCATCTACCTTCTGGGACAATCCTCATTATGTCGTCTCTCCTTCTCCAATTGTTCAAATAGGGCCACATAATTACGAGAGCTTGAAAAAGCACCTCTACGCAGTCGAGCACCTATTCTAACTCCTCTCTCATAACCACCTTTGTGGCCCCCAAACACTGTATCCAGTACAGGTGTCACGTCTCTGGGATCCTAGGAGGTAGCGACATTACTTTTGAGGCTTGTTGACGAATTGCTTCCTGCACAAGAAAATAATAAATTTAAATAATAATCAAGGCTGATTATAGTTCAACACAGTTCATAAAGCACTTGATAACTTACACAATGTTCACCTATTATTTAATCTTGATTAGTCCCATCTTTCCTCTGGTGAGCTTTGAGGTATGCCATCAGGAAGGTGTAGCCATCAAGATCGGCTATACACGGTAATTAATGTCTATTCTAAGTAATCTAGGCTGAAAATGAAAAGTCAGTTCAGTTCAAACTACTAAGACACCTATTCTTCAAAAAATAGGGGAAGAGACTTCGACCCAAGGGTATGTGTTCTCTTCAACTTCTGTCGATTACGACTATTCTGCTCATTGATACGCAGGACTCTTAATATTGTCCCAATATTTAATGAGAACCCAGTCTTCTTGGCTCATACCATGTATGGGACAAGTCTTAAGTTGTTCTGCAGTCTTCCCATCATAGTGTTCTTTCTTATATGCGGCATTGTTGTCTCTGATGGTTTTCTGAAGCACCGCTAGATTGCCTCTATGGCCACTTGCTCTGTGACTGCAGCACCCTCTCATCACAAAGTTATACTTTTCCTGCAAAAATAACTTAGTTTAAATGTAACAATTTAAAAATAAAACATTAACAAACATGACTTACTTTGACAACGTTAAACCAGGTTTGCAGCTCATGGGATGGATAGTCACGCCACTGGAGATGCAACGGAAAGTAGTGGTCTACCCGAACAGTTGTCCCCATGAGAAAGGACAATGAACCCTGTCGTTCAGAAATCATTTATCCATCTTTGATTTTTATCGTCCATGGCTTATCTGGCAGAAATGAAGACGGTTGTGGTGGCTCATCAACATCTTCTATATCTATTCATTCGGGTCTTTGTGTTTCCATTTCTTCCATAGGGATCGGGCCTGTCAAATTTCAAGTTAGAATGCAATTTATATAACACACTGCAATTAACTAAAATACTACAAATATACCTAAAGAGTGGCTCTCAGGGGATTCGTATTCCGAAAAGAGCTCTCTAAACTAAAGCATGCACTCAGCTATAATTTGAAAGAGCTAAAATTAGATGACATAACTACCAAAAAAAAAAAAATAGATTCTGTTTTTTGTTAGTACCTATGTCAGGCACTTGTGATGACGATGCTAGTGTAGCCGGAGCCAGAGCTGGTGGAGCCGGAGCTGGTGTGGCCCGGGCTGGCCGAGTCGGACTCGGGACTAGTGTTGATCAGTCTGGCTGAATACACCGATGTTTGACACTTCCCGATGTCGGTGATGGGGAGTCAATGGGATACTTTCTAGGAGGCATATTTACCCTGCAAATTTAAAGAAACGGGGATTGTCAGGTATTTTCACAAAATAAATAAAATTACCTGTTATAGTAAACACTACAATAATTGTTAATCCATCAAACTTACGTTGTGTTACATTCAAGTCTGCAAGATCAATTCTTAATCCTGGACCCAGGTCAGTGCACACCCACAAAACATTATCGACATGGTTAAACTCTGTCACATCTCTAACCCCTAAGTCTTGTACCAACAACATGGCCTCATCTTCTTCGGCCCTTACATCGACGTTAACCAGAGAGATGTCGTATGTGTCCCGAGGTCTCCAACGACACACAACACTCCAAGATAGATCAATAGAGTCTTTTGAATAAAGTATTTGTTGAGCTTGAGATGGATAGATGAAGGGTTCGTCTTCATATGTGTTCTTTGATGAATTTACTAAGGTCTAATCAAGTCCATCAATCACATGACCAGTGCCCTTCTTCATATCGAACCATCTGCACTTAAATAAGCTAATTGGAGTCCATGGCCCAACGTAGACTTCGAGTACCATTTGCAGAACACCGTAAAATATCTCATCTTCCTCCCCCACAATGACAATGCCACTATTTTGAGTGGTCCGAATCTCATCAACTTATTGTGTCTCAAACTTATAACCATTCCCAAAAACCCTTATAAGACTGGTGTTCACGTGACAGGTGAGACATGCTTTGTACCCCTTCTTACTCCAGCCAAATAACATGCCATATGCAGGAAAGTTTGATATGGTCCACATCACTACTACACGCATTTGAAAGAATGACTTCGTATGTGAATCGTAAGTCCTCACGTCTGGTTCCCATAAAATTTTTAACTCATCAATCAACGGCTGCAACTATACTTCAATATCATTCCCCGGGGACTTCGGTCCATCAATAAGATGAGTCATCCTAAAATAACATTGTTTCATCCAACCTGGGAGGAAGGTTGTAGACAATAATGGTTACTGGCCATGTACTTTTGCTCAACCGTGTTCCAAACTTAAATGGGCTGAAAGCGTAACTTGCAAGACCCAATCTAATGTTTCGATGATCGGAAGTAAATGATGGATACAACCTCAAAGGGTTTCCATGTTGTTGAATCTCTAGGGTGAATCATCTTTCCCTCTTCAGTTGCGGGCACTGAACCATGCCATGTCATCAACTCAAATGTTTTGCGGGACATAAACAACCGTTTCAACCTAGGAACCAATGGAAAATGTCTAAGGACCTTTTCATTCCTTGAAGCAATCTGATGTTTTTTTTTTTTTTGACAAACAATCTTGAAGATCCACATCTTGGACACTTATCCAGATCTCCGAAATCATTTTTGTATAATACACAGTCGTTCGGACATGAATGGATCTTCTCATAACTCAATCCCAAGTCTACCATCATTTTCTTTGACTCATACCAACTTCATAGAAGCAAATTATCCGGGGGAAGGGCGTCTTTAAGAAGGGAGACAACATCTGAAAATGATTTGTTGCTCCATCTGTTCAAACACTTTAATTGGAATAAATGCACCATGAAAGATAATTTGGAGTATTTTTCACATCCTCCATATAGTGGCTTATTTGCCTCTTCCAGTAACTATTGTAATCTACGTTCTTCTGCATCATCAACTTCATACTCCACGTTGTCTTCTTCTACATTTTGCAGGAAAACATCACTCAACATCTTTGCCATCTCTTCACTCTGGCCAGTCGACACATTAATGTCGGAGTGATTTTGTGGTTGTTCTCCATGGTATGACCACCTTTTGTATAGTGGGAAAAAACCCACTAGGACTATGTGGGTTTTGATCGTCTCACAGTCAAGGTTTTGTCCATACATTCTTCTCTCTATGGAACAAATACTTTAATACAAAAAACTGAGAGAGAAAGAGAGAAAACCGAGAGAGATAGTGAGAAAGTCAGAGAGAGAGAAAGATAAGAGAAAGACATAAGAGAGTGAAACCAATTTTCAGAGAGAGAGAGGGAAAGGGAGAGGAAAGCCTAGAGATAGAGAGGAAGTCGGATTCAAACACTTTAATTAGAGAGTGAAAATGATTTTGAGAGTGAGATCGAGAGTGTTTTAACTAGAGAATAAACCGAGAGTTTCTTAAGCTGATCTCCTTTTTAAGCAAAATATCAAATGGTCAGTATAGTAAAATTACGGCAGAAGGACTCATATATTAATAATAAAAAAAAAGAAAAGAGTTCTATCACTACTGAATCTTATTGTAGGAGCATAATAAGTTGACAGTCAATCGGGTCTCATAGGCTACCACTACCACTATTGATGCATTATAAAGAAGCATTACTTTGACAGAAGGTATGTTTGCCATTCTTTAGTAACTAAAGAGAAACATAACATTCATCATTGTTCACATTACATCAAACACATACTAGCACAAGGAGAACTTCTGCAAACTATTGAACAAGATGATACAAATTAGCAACTGTGCAATAAGTATCAACAGATCATATAAGTTAGTACAACATAACCAGTAATCATCAGTTAATATGGTCTCTTAAGCTGGTATAATTTTCAGAGAGATAGTGAGGAATTCAAAGAGAGAAAAGATAAGAGAAAAAAATAAGAGAGTGTAAACAAATTTTCAGAGAGAGAGGAAAGGGAGAGAGAGAATTAGAGAGTGAAAATGATTTAGAGAGATTGTTTTAACTAGAGAAAAACTGATAGATAGAGAGAGAGAGAGGGAGTGAGAATTAGAGAGTGAAAACTCATTCAGAGAGCGATAGAAATAGTGTCATAAGTAGAGAGAAAGCTGAGAGAGAGAAATCAGAGAGAAAACCAAGAGAGAGAGAGAGAAATCAGAGAGAAAACCAAGAGAGAGAGAGAGAGGAATTCAGAGAGAGAATTACAGAAACGATTTTGAGACAAATTGAGAGAGAGGGATAGAGAGAATCAGAGAAAACAAAGGGAGAAGAAAACCAGGAGTTGAGAGAAATCAGAGAGAGAGAGGGAGAGAGAGAGAGAGAGCAAGAGAGAGAGAGAGAGAGGGATAAGCGACAAATGTAAACAGAAACTAGAGATGGATTTTTTTAAACGAAGGGGAAGAGCCGAAAACAAATTAAAATTACCTGCGGCGAGGGGGAAGAGCCTTCCGTCGACAGCTACGAGGTCGGAGCAGTTTGACATTAGGACGGTGGCCGGAACGAAGAGGAGAGTGCCGGAAACCGCCCCGAGAGCCTTCGAAAGAACTGGGTTTTGAACCCACGAGCATCATCGAAGATGGGTCATCGGCCGGAGGAGTCCATGCACGCCGAGAAGAGGAAAATGAAAATTTTTCCGTGGAATGCTGGGGGAACACTGCGGGAACGCTGGAGGTACGGTTTTGAGCGTTGTTTTCTTCGACAAAATCGTTGAAGGAAATCCAGGGCGGGAGAAGGAAGATAGAACTCTTGCGCCCGTTACGCGTAACAGCACTTTGGAACTTAGATCCCGATTTCAATCGGGACCCAATATTACATATGGGCCCTAGGGCCCATATATATGAACCTGGTCCAAATCCAGCCCAACAGCCGGATTTCCTTTCGCTGGCGGTTGGGTCGGATGCAATGATATTCCGCTGACGAGTCATACACGACCGTCAGCGGAAAGGTATTTCGCCGACGGAAAATTTTCCTACCGTCGGCGGAGTATACATTTATAGTAGTGCTTCAATGCAGAGACTCATATAGGTTATTTTTATTCTTACGATATATAGGCAAAAAAGAAATTATAAAAAATATTGATAGGAGATACTTTTATATCAGAGGATATCATCTTTCATGACATTATATCTATATAGAAGTAGGTGTGGTATCATGTTCTCATTAAAAATTTGAGAAGGACATCTTCATATAGAAGACTACGTACACTACTCGAGTCGTGGAGTATTCAACAAGAACAAGACCGGCAAAAGGCTAATAGTAGTGGAACAACAAAAGGCAAAGACGACACTGAAGTGAGGAGAAACAATATGCAAAGGGAAAACTGGAAGGCAAAGACGGCTTCAATGGTAATAGTTAGAACTGCAGAGAAGAAAAGGGCAGGCAAATCTTGAAATGACAGATTAATCTAATGAATCGTGGTCATGACTGGCAATATTGAATCTGAAAGACATACGAAACCCTTGAGAAGAGAAATTAATAGAAAAACTCCTAAACAATCTCTTCCAAACATAACTCTTTCTTGTTAGAGAACGACTTCTTCCTCAAGTAAAGGATCAATCAGAAGATCCTCCTCCAAGTGACCTGCCTTAATTAAGAATGACTCTTGTATCACGGTGTTCTTTCCTTATTCTTGTATTTTATCATTACAATGATTCTTTTATTGATTCTAGTCTAAGTGACCCAAACCAGATGTCACTCCTTATACCTATATGTACTCACATTTACGAGAAATAATATAATCAGAAACTCCACACTTACATGGTATCAAGTCGGCCCTTGTTTCGAATCTAGGTCGTCTTCCTTCTAATCTTCTCCTCTGTTTGACATGAAGTTCTTGTTCCATGGCCGACTTCTTGCCTAACTCTTCTACTATTCCCTCAATTATTTCCCCACTGCACTCAGCTAATATCACATAGATGTTTCAAACATCTCACACCATGTGTCAATTAAACTCGACAAGCAAAACTACCACCATTGGCGTCAACAGATGGTGCTCGTTCTGCACATCCAATAGGTGATATGGTTCGTCGATGGGTCTATTGTCGCACCTTCAAAGTTCATTCAGTCTGACAATTCTGACACACTAGTCGCCAATCCCTCATACATGCAATGGTGTCATGTCGCACCAATGTTTTAAAAACTGGATTGGTCATCAAACTAGTAGTACATCCGGTTATGGTCAAAGCAGTTAAAGCGGGCTGTCGGGTAAGTATTGCACATTGATGTTTTTTATGTGATAACACTTTGTCTTTGAGAAAACACTAAAAATATTTTTGGTCGGGGTTCAAATACCACCAACCACTCATGGTTGTTTTGCCTCTTTATTCTCTATTCTACTGGTTTTCTATGAAATTGACCGGTTCAACCTACATGGTTCTTGAACAAACTGTATAAACCCGGTGGGTCATACAGTTTTGAGGCCAAAACGGATTTTTAAAACACTGGTTGGGTTCATCCAGGTTAGTCCAGCCGGCCGGTTGGTTTTTAAAACACTGGTTCACAATCAAATCTGCCTTACACAAGAGCATCTCTATTGACACTTCAACACACCTCTCTGTTATTCAGCTCAGGTTGACCCCTCTGTTATTCAGCTCAGGTTGACATTGTGAATGATTCAGCCTGGTATACTGGTTTGGATCAAGTTCACATTGGCAATGGTACATGTTTGACTATATCCTTTGTTCGTTCATGTTGGTTAAACCCTTCTTTAACTCTCCGTTAGATTTTACTTATTCCCTCGTCTCTCAAAACTCTTCTTTTTGTTTCTCCCCTCTCTTTCTTATCATAATTATATTGTACAATTCGATTCTCATAGCTTCATTGTACAAGAAAGCAATATGGGCAGACCTTTACTCAAGGGCCAGCATAGGAATGGGTTTTGTGTTGTAGACTATGTGTCATCTCCGTCATGTTTGCTTTCTATTGTTTCCCCTTTTTCGTTTTGGCACCACAGATTAGGGCACCCTAGTTCTGGAATTCTGCGCAATGTGTTTTGAGTTTTAAATATTGAAATTTCTAATAAAAAGGTATCATGTCGTGTTTCTCATATCTATAAATCAGCTTCTCTACATTTTCTACTCTTATAATATATACGTCTTCCATCTTGCATATTGTAGGTACAGACGTTTGGGGACCTTGTCTGGTCCAATCATTTGGCGGCTTAAAATATTGTCTCATTCATTGATTAATATAGCAATTATATAATTGGGTCTATTTTTTGTGCATAAAATATGAAGTTACTCCGGTTTTCTTCAATTTAAAAATCTAGCAGAAAATTTGCTCTCCACTAAAATGAAGAATTTCCAATCATATGGCAGATCTGAATTTGTCAATCAGCGTTTGAAGTCTCTTTTTGCCACATTCGGTATTCATTACAAAATTTCTTGTCGTTACACTCCCTGCATAATGGCATGGCCGAACACAAGCATGGTACATAGTGGAAATGAGTATGACTTTGCTTGTGCAGATCTCTATGCCAAAATTTCACTGGGACTCTGCTTTTTCAACAGTTGACTTTCAAAAGACCGTATGAGCTCCTTTTCGGTTGTCCATCAAACTGTTTGTTATTTCGGATTTTTGGTTGCTAATGTTATTCACATTTGTGCCTACTCTACTCATAAACATGATGACCATTGTACTAGTGTTTTTCTTGGGTATCATCCTAATTACAAAGGGTATAAATGTTTGGATATTTCTACAGGCCGCATATACATCAGTCGTAGTGTGGTCTTCGGCGAAAAGACATTTTTGTTTGCTAACTCCCCCTTGTTGCCCACTCCATAACCGGTGTCTTCACCTTCTCCTTTTGTTGCATTGTTTCCCCTTCTATTGTTCCATATGGATCTATGCCTTTACCCACAGTATGTCAAGATACACTCCTTATCCACTCTCTGAATCGGTCCGCCTTGTCACCCGTTTCAATTGACTCGTCCTCTAGTCCCTCTACTAGTCCCCCTCCTAGTTTAGACTCGCCCTCAATTATTGATCAACCTATTATTCCTTCCACTACCCTAGTGCTCCTCATGCTACACATCCCATGATCACTAGATATAAGACAGTAGTCGCAAACAAAGAGTTTTATTAAGCACAAATCACCCTCCAGACCTACCCCTTAGTCTAATTGAACCAGCATATTTAGTCAAGCTGACAAACAATCTGAGTGGTGAGAAACAATGCAAGTTGCATTTAACCCATTGTTGACTAATCAAACTTGAGGATGTCGACTTCTTCCTCAAGTAAAGGATCAATGAGAAGATCCTCCTCCAAGTGACCTGCCTATAGAAAACTCTTATATGACGTGTACTTACCATAGTCTTATGTTTTATCTGTAGTATGATCCTTTTATTGATTCTGGTATAAGGGACCTAAACTGCAGTAACTGTTTGTACCTATATGTACTCACATTCATGTGAAATAATACAATCAGAAACTCAATGCCTACATTCTTCGTCCCTCTATCGAATAGTGTAGCCAAAAACTGCCTAAACTTCTTCGGGTGCCAACGGTTTCTTCACTGGCTTTGCCTACAGTAAAGGTTGCTAGCACGGCGAATTCGTCTGTATTCTAAATCATGTTTTATCAGCCGACTAGTTGCTCAGACTAACAATTTCAAAGCAATAGTTCCGCCCACCGCGGCAAAGTCAGATGAGAAAGAGAGGAAGCTTCAGAACCAAAGAGCGCGCTAGTGTGGGTTAGCAACCAACCCACAACACAGCCATCCCTCTCACCTTTTCCTTTGAACCGCCTTGAAGTGGGGCGGTCGATCGGCTGTCCCTGACAAGGAGATTCGCTGATAGAAAACAGAGGACAAAACACAACTCCCGCTAGCTTTTCGTTGAAAAGCAAGCGACTTGAGGGAAATAGGAGACGAACTTGTGGTTGTCTTACGAGTTACATATAGTCGTCTCCCTTGGTCACCTCCGGTCAGTTGTCTCGTCCCCACTTGCTAGCTTTCTTCTGTTCACCCAATCGGACTTCTTACATCCTACCACAGCCGTGAAGTTGTAGTCTTTCAGAACATATCTTCTTTCTTTAAAATTTTAATATGCACTCTCTAGCAACTCCAGTTGTGAGTACCCTCTTCTGTATGCAGCTGTTTTGACTTACGCATCAAAGCTGGCGCATCGTGGGTGTTTATCTTTATGATTCTGGAGGGTACAGCACTTGAATTAGCCACAAGTGATAACCACCAGTTGCTTTGCCTTTACATCATTCAAGAAAAGGGTGATTAATTGATGACAGTACTACTGTATTAACCAAGAAGATGGAGCGCATCATGTGTTTCGCATTTATACTACTGTAAGAAACACATGATGTACTCCATCTTCTTGGTTAATCACTGATTACATAATTGACATTCTCCACCATGCCATCTAGGGTCTATCAATTCAAGAATAGAAACGTAAACCAATCCAAGACATCTTAATTGGAAAGTGGGAATCTGGAATAAAGTGCAGACTTTTACCTAAACTCCACTATCTCACAGGACCAATCATCTTCTTTGTAATGAGAAAAAAAAAAAGGTTAATGAAGGAACAGTTGGAATTATCAAAGTGCTTGTCTTTCAAGGTACGCAATATAATTTACATAATATAACAAATTAACAGGGTAACTGGGAGAGAGCCAGCTGACGTTCCATTGACATGTCCTTGCCATCAGCGAGTGGTATTGTCTGTCTACCTAAGCCGTGATCTCATATAACAAAAAGAAGCGGGGCTTTAAAAGGAGAGGGAGGCTAATGCAGCGTGCTCCACTCACTGCTCTCTGGTCTTAGTTTAATATACAGTAAATGGGGCCCCTTGATTCTAACACTGATCTCCATTGTGGAAGGAGGATTTTTCCTGTACTCAGTCGCAGGAGATCTGCAATTCTCACCCCATAAGCACGCGCGTTGACGACATCCCTTCAGTACTCTTTCTAGCTTTCCCCATCATGGCATCTGCAACAGAAAGCTAATTGCTTTCTGCATCCTTAGAACGACAACCGTTCGCATAATTCTACCTAAATATTTTCTATGCCTGCCATCGAAGGCTGCCTCGAAACCTTTCCAATATTTCGAAACGCCGCCTCCCTCCTCTGCGTTGCCTATTAAAGAGCTTCTCTGCTCTCATCGTCTTCTTCCACATCGACCATCTTCTCCTGAATTTGTGATCCAATTCCTTTTCTTCTCCTTCAACATCTATGGGGAATTCTCTCTGCAGCCATGGAGCTTTGAGTTCCAATAAAGACAATTCAGAGGAGGAAAGGATTTTGCGAGTCGTAAAGAAAGATGGGAAGGTCCTTGAATACTCAAAATCCGTCCTGGTAAAGGATCTTCTTATAAATTTCAATCATTGTGGAATCGCGTCGGCTCAAAATGCATCAGAACTTCTTCCCCTGAACTACGAGCTTAAAGTAGGTCACTTGTATTATCTTCTTCCATCTGTTAATGAAAAAGACAGAGAGGACGAATCGGTTATGAACGGCTCAGTAGGAGTGGACTCCGGTACTAAAAGGATTAAGGTGGTAATATCGAAGCAACAGCTTCAGCAGTTGATGTCGAATAAGATGTCGATCGAGGACGTCTTCTCTGGTCTGCAGCGATATTTAGGCAACGATCTTGATTCTGAGACGACCTGGAAGCCGAAGTTACGTACCATTCCTGAGGAAAGTGAGTTGTGTGGAAGATAAAACGGCCTCCTCTGTTCCTCGACTAACTTCTTTTTGCACTATATATATCAACAGGCTATACGATGGAATATATAAACACGGGAAGATATATGTATTTTCTCCTGCTTCATAAAACGTACAGTAACAGATACAGCTACTCGTGTAAAATACCAACTCTTTGAATGGGTTCTGCACATGAATCTATATATGGAAAGGTGTCTTTGAATGGCTTCTCTCTTTAGTGTCACTTTATTCATATCCAGATTGAAACAATACCAATAAACCGCTTAATGTTGCATGTAATGAAATAAGAGGATTCAATATGCTTATAATATCCTTATTGGATATCCTTTAACAATCCAATAACTGGATCCTTCAATGGACGAGCTACTAAATTCCAATTGCACTATACCTATTAATAATACTACTATTTATAATCAATAATTTTAAAAAGAATGAACTTAGAGAGAAATTAGGGAGAGAAGGCAGAGAGAATGTAACGAGAGGAAGTGAAAGAGAGAAAGTAGAGAGAAAATAGAGAGAAGGAAGAGAGTGCAGAGAGAAGGGAGTGAGAGAAAGTGAAGAGAGAAGGTAGAGAAAATAGAGAAAGAAGAGAGAAATTAGAGAGAAAGTAGAGAGAAAGTAGAGAGAAAGAGAGAGAAAGTAGAGAGAAAGTAGAGAGAAAGTCGAGAGAAAGTAGAGAAAGTCGAGAGAAAGTAGAGAAAGTAGAGAGAAAGTAGAGAGAGTTGAGAGAAGCGAAAGAAAGTGCAGAGAGAGGGGACGGAGAGAGTGCAGAAAGAGGGGAGTGAGAGAAAGTGCAGAGAGAGGGGAGTGAAAGAAAGTGCAGAGAAAGGGGAGGGAGAGTGCAGAGAGAGGGGAGTGAGAGAAAGTGCAGAGAGAGGGGAGTGAAAGAAAGTGCAGAGAGAGGGGAGTGAGAGAAAGTGCAGAGAGAGGGGAGTGAGAGAAAGTGCAGAGAAAGGTAGGGCTGTAAACGGGAGCAGATTACCCGCTCTACCATCTGCCCGATTAATAAACAGAACAAAACGGAAATAAAATATTTTTATTCGTTTACCACTCTACCATTTACCCGCTCTACCGTTTAATAAACGGACGGAAACGGAAATAGCTTTTCCGAATCTGTCTTACCCGTTTACCGTTTAAGTAAGGGTAATATAGTAAATTTACATATCTACTTAGTTTAATCCTAAAATACTTATTTTTTTATATAAATAACCTTATTATATTTGTTATCACTTATTATAAAAATTTGTAGAGTTGAAAAGTTTAGAGAGAATTTGAATATATTTATATATTTTGGTAATTATTAGAAGTCAATATATATTGACTTTAACTCATGGTCTCATAAAGAATCACTAGTCATAGTCATAGACTCATAGTCATAAAGGAAAGATCATATATCATAATTAACTAAATAAGGTAGTATTAGTAATCTAAGATTTAAAAAAATTTATTTTTCTTATAAATGTCAGATTTTATACAAATAACAATTATTTTTATAAATGTAAACAACTGTCATACAAAAATAAACATATTATAATTCATAATAAAAATTATATAAAGATAAACATAGTAATTAACAAATACACGAGACGATTTCATATTTTTTCAATTAGCTTACATAATTCAAATTTTTTGGCCCATAACATATTACGTTGTATACTCTAAATTCTTAATAAGTTATAAGTAATATCATTGATTTTAATTACTAGTTACTTACTTCTCTAATTAATTAATATTCTAATTTTCGTTTTCCCTCCCTCTCTAGTCTCTAGTCATTGACTCATTGCTCCGTATGCAATTATGCTATTTAGATTTTAGATTTTTCCTAATTGATTCCTTGTCTATTTAGATATTATTTAGTTACACCATAAATTTCTTATACAATTATTGCCATTATAGGAGACAATTTATATTTGTATTTGATTTTTGTGTTATGTAACTTATATTTTGAATTCTAGAAAAGTGTTGTATTTGATTGTTAATTAGAAATTTAGTTAATTTTTCCACTTTTTTTGGGTTTTTTGGTGATTTTTATTTTTTTTTACTTTTTACCTGTTTATTACCCGTTTATTATCCGATTTCCCGGTTTTCCAGCGGGTAATAAACGGGTAAGAATTTTACGGAACTAAACGGATACGGATGGTAACGGGTAGAGGGTTCAAAAAAATAAACGGTAGACGGAAACCCATTACCTGTATCGTTTATTACCCGTTTACATCCCTAAAGAGAGGGGAGTGAGAGAAAGTTCTGAGAGAGGGGAGAGAGAGAAAGTGCTAAGAGCGGAGTGAGAGAAAATGCTGAGAGAGGGGAGTGAGAGAAAGTGCTGAGAGGGGAGTGAGAGAAAGTGCTGAGAGAGGGGAGTGAGAGAAAGTGCTGAGAGAGGGGAGTAACAGAAAGTGCTGAGAGAGGAGAGTGAGAGAAAGTGCAGAGAGAGGGGAGTGAGGGAAAGTGCAGAGAGAAGGGAGTGAGAGAAAGTGCAGAGAGAGGGGAGTGGGAGAAAGTGCAGAGAGAGGTAGGGCTGTAAACGGGAGCAGATTACCCGCTCTACCGTTCGCCCGATTACTAAACAGAACAAAACGGAAATAAAATATTTTTATTCGTTTATTGCTCTACCATTTACCCGCTCTACCGTTTAATAAACGGACGGAAACGGAAATAGCTTTTCCGAATCTGTTTTACCCGTTTACCGTTTAAGTAAGGGTAATATAGTAAATTTATATATCTACTTAGTTTAATCCTAAAATACTTATTTTTTTATATAAATAACCTTATTATATTTGCTATCACTTATTATAAAAATTTGTAGAGTTGAAACGTTTAGAGAGAATTTGAATATATTTATATATTTTGGTAATTATTAGAAGTCAATATATATTGACTTTAACTCGTGGTCGCATAAAGAATCACTAGTCATAGTCATAGACTCATAGTCATAAAGGAAAGATCATATATTGTAAATTAATAATTAACTAAATAAGGTAGTATTAGTAATCTAAGATTTAAAAAAATTTATTTTTCTTATAAATGTCAGATTTTATACAAATAACAATTATTTTTATAAATGTAAACAACAGTCATACATAAATAAACATATTATAATTCATAATAAAAATTATATAAAGATAAACATAGTAATTAACAAATACACGAGACGATTTCATATTTTTTCAATTAGCTTACATAATTCAACTTTTTTGGCCCATAACATATTACGTTGTATACTCTAAATTCTTAATAAGTTATAAGTAATATCATTGATTTTAATTACTAGTTACTTACTTCTCTAATTAATTAATATTCTAATTTTCGTTTTCCCTCCCTCTCTAGTCCCTAGTCATTGACTCATTGCTCCGTATGCAATTATGCTATTTAGATTTTAGATTTTTCCTAATTGATTCGTTGTCTATTTAGATATTATTTAGTTACACCCTAAATTTCTTATACAATTATTGCCATTATAGGAGACAATTTATATTTGTATTAGATTTTTGTGTTATGTAACAAGTATTTTGAATTCTAGAAAAGTGTTGTATTTGATTGTTTATTAGAAATTTTCGTAATTTTTCCTCTTTTTTTTGGGTTTTTTGGTGAGTTTTATTTTTTTTACTATTTACCCGTTTATTACCCGTTTATTATCCGATTACCCGGTTTTCCAGCGGGTAATAAACGGGTAAGAATTTTACGGAACAAACGGATACGGATGGTAATGGGTAGAGGGTTCAAAAAAATAAACGGTAGACGGAAACCCATTACCTGTACCGTTTATTACCCGTTTACTTCGCAAAACAGAGGGGAGTGAGAAAAAGTGCTGAGTGAGGGGAGCGAGAGAAAGTGCTGAGAGCGGAGTGAGAGAAAGTGCTGAGAGAGGGGAGTGAGAGAAAGTGCTGAGAGGGGAGTGAGAGAAAGTGCTGAGAGAGGGGAGTAACAGAAAGTGCTGAGAGAGGAGAGTGAGAGAAAGTGCAGAGAGAGGGGAGTGAGGGAAAGTGCAGAGAGAAGGGAGTGAGAGAAAGTGCAGAGAGAGGGGAGTGAGGGAAAGTGCAGAGAGAAGGGAGTGAGAGAAAGTGCAGAGAGAGGGGAGTGGGAGAAAGTGCAGAGAGAGGTAGGGCTGTAAACGGGAGCAGATTACCCGCTCTACCGTTCGCCCGATTACTAAACAGAACAAAACGGAAATAAAATATTTTTATTCGTTTACTGCTCTACCATTTACCCGCTCTACCGTTTAATAAACGGACGGAAACGGAAATAGCTTTTCCGAATCTGTTTTACCCGTTTACCGTTTAAGTAAGGGTAATATAGTAAATTTATATATCTACTTAGTTTAATCCTAAAATACTTATTTTTTATATAAATAACCTTATTATATTTTTTATCACTTATTATAAAAATTTGTAGAGTTGAAAAGTTTAGAGAGAATTTGAATATATTTATATATTTTGGTAATTATTAGAAGTCAATATATATTGACTTTAACTCATGGTCTCATAAAGAATCACTAGTCATAGTCATAGACTCATAGTCATAAAGGAAAGATCATATATCATAATTAACTAAATAAGGTAGTATTAGTAATCTAAGATTTAAAAAAATTTATTTTTCTTATAAATGTCAGATTTTATACAAATAACAATTATTTTTATAAATGTAAACAACTGTCATACAAAAATAAACAAATTATATTTCATAATAAAAATTATATAAAGATAAACATAGTAATTAATAAATACACGAGACGATTTCATATTTTTTCAATTAGCTTACATAATCAAATTTTTTGGCCCATAACATATTACATCATATACTCTAAATTCTTAATAAGTTATAAGTAATATCATTGATTTTAATTACTAGTTACTTACTTCTCTAATTAATTAATATTCTAATTTTCGTTTTCCCTCCCTCTCTAGTCCCTAGTCATTGACTCATTGCTCCGTATACAATTATGCTATTTAGATTTTAGATTTTTCCTAATTGATTCCTTGTCTATATAGATATTATTTAGTTACACCCTAAATTTCTTATACAATTATTGCCATTATAGGAGACAATTTATATTTGTATTTGATTTTTGTGTTATGTAACTTATATTTTGAATTCTAGAAAAGTGTTGTATTTGATTGTTTATTAGAAATTTAGTTAATTTTTCCTCTTTGTTTTGGGTTTTTTGGTGATTTTTATTTTTTTTTACTATTTACCCGTTTATTACCCGTTTATTATCCGATTTCCCGGTTTTCCAACGGGTAATAAACGGGTAAGAATTTTACGGAACTAAACAGATACGGATGGTAACGGGTAGAGGGTTCAAAAAAATAAACAATAGACGGAAACCCATTACCCGTACCGTTTATTACCCGTTTACATCCCTACTTAGAGAGGGGAGTGAGAGAAAGTGCTGAGAGAGGGGAGTGAGAGAAAGTGCTGAGAGGGGAGTGAGAGAAAGTGCTGAGAGAGGGGAGTGAGAGAAAGTGCTGAGAGGGGAGTGAGAGAAAGTGCTGAGAGAGGGGAGTGAGAGAAAGTGCTGAGAGAGGGGTGTGAGAGAAAGTGCTGAGAGAGGGGAGTGAGAGAAAGTGCTGAGAGAGGGGAGTGAGAGAAAGTGCTGAGAGAGGGGAGTGAGAGAAAGTGCTGAGAGAGGAGAGTGAGTGAAAGTGCAGAGAGAGGGGAGTGAGAGAAAGTGCAGAGAGAGGGGAGTGAGAGAAAGTGCAGAGAGAGGGGAGTGAGAGAAAGTGATGAGAGAAAGTGATGAGAGAAAGTGATGAGAGAAAGTGATGAGAGAAAGTGATGAGAGAAAGTGATGAGAGAAAGTGATGAGAGAAAGTGATGAGAGAAAGTGATGAGAGAAAGTGATGAGAGAAAGTGATGAGAGAGTGATGAGAAGAGTGAAGAGAGAAAGTGATGAGAGAAAGTGATGAGAGAAAGTGATGAGAGAAAGTGATGAGAGAAAGTGATGAGAGAAAGTGATGAGAGAAAGTGATGAGAGAAAGTGAAGAGAGAAAGTGATGAGAGAAAGTGATGAGAGAAAGTGAAGAAAGAAAGTGATGAGAGAAAGTGATGAGAGAAAGTGAAGAAAGAAAGTGATGAGAGAAAGTGATGAGAGAAAGTGATGAGAGAAAGTGATGAGAGAAGGTAGAGAGTAGAGAGAAGAGGTAGAGAGAGGAGGTAGAGAGAAGATAAAAGAGAAAGTAGAGAGAAAGTAAAGGGTAAGTAGAGAGAGAAAGTAAAGGGTAAGTAGAGAGAGAAAGTAAAGGGTAAGTAGAGAGAGAAAGTAAAGGGTAAGTAGAGAGAGAAAGTAAAGGGTAAGTAGAGAGAGAAAGTAAAGGGTAAGTAGAGAGAAAGTAAAGGGTAAGTAGAGAGAGAAAGTAAAGGGTAAGTAGAGAGAGAAAGTAAAGGGTAAGGAGAGAGAGAAAGTAAAGGGTAAGTAGAGAGAGAAAGTAAAGGGTAAGTAGAGAGAGACAGTAAAGGAAAGTAGAGAGAAAGTAAAGGGTAAGCAGAGAGAGAAAGTAAAGGAAAGTAGAGAGAAAGTAAAGGGAAAGTAGAGAGGGACAGTAAAGGGAAAGTAGAGAGAGAAAGTAGAGAGAGAAAGTAAAGGGAAAGTAAAGAGAGAAAGTTGAGAGAGAAAGAAGAAGGACGAGTGACAGTAGAAAGAGAATATAGAGAATATAGAAAGAAAAGAGAAAGGAGAGAGCGAAAAGTAAATAGAAAGAAGAGAAAATAGAGAGACAAAGTAGAGAAAGAAGATGGAGAAGGTAGAGAGAAAGGGGAGACAGGAGAGAACAGAAAGGGAGAGATTAAGATGAGAGAGAAAGACGATAGAGAAAGTGGAAAGAGAAAGTGCCCAGGACAGCCAAAGGAGAGCTAGAAAAACTTGCTTTTAGTGTTTCATGGATCTATTTTATCGCTTATGTTGTTAGACCTATTTATCTCATATATATTGGACCTAAAATATCGACTAGATATCCTTTTAGGCCCTTTAATGAATTCATTTTAGGAAAATGCGAGCAAGACCTAGGGACAATACCCATCCAACATACCAGCCAATCGGAAGTGTTTTAAAAACCGAACCAACCCGGCTGGTTCCACCGGGTTCAATTGGAACCAGCACTTCAAAATGTTTGGTTTGCTTAAAAACTGTAAAAAGTTTAAAAATTTTAATGGTTCAACCAGTGTTTTAAAAACCGAACCGGTGGAGCTTTCGATTTTGGTTCAATTGGTTCAACCGGATTCAACTGAAAACAAGTTTAAAACTACAAAAACTATTAAAAATGCTAAAAACGTAACTAAATCGGTTCTACCGGTCCGGTCCGATTCACGGTTCAGCAGTTGAACCGCTAAAACTGCCCTGTCAATCGGTTTTTTACCATTTCTGGGGTTTTGAGCGAACTGAAAAGTTCAAATCCCCAGTTCCAAGTGAACCCGGTGGAACTGACCGGGTCGGTTTGGTTTTTGAAACACAGGGTTCAACCACTGAAGCGTTAAACGGACCAAATCTATTGAACCGGTCTAGTTACCGTTGCTCCAAACCATTTAAACTAACTTTAGACCTGAATCAAATTGGGAAGTGATGAACCGGTCTAGTTAATTATATTTGATTTTTAAACGTTATATTTTTTTTTAGATGATCCTTTTAACATTTTGAATAATTTTTGTATTTTTAAACTTGTTTTTTGAATAAAAAATCTTATTATGATTTTTTCAATGAGATACAACTTATACCCGGTTCAACCACTGTTTGAACTAGAATTGGATGCTCCACCAGTCCGAAGAGGTTTAGTTATTAAAACATTGAGAAAGACATTTGCCTAGGGCTTATTCTTTAGAACTTAGGATTTTATAAAAAAAATATTTTTTAAGTGTTTAAAATTGGCTGCTACGTTGGATGGGTACTGCACGTAGTTGCAACTAGTATTACACTGTCAAGGAAATGCTAGTTACATCTACACACAATACCCATCTCACGTACTTGTCAATCTGAAATACAGTTGCCTAGGGTTTATCCTTTAGGATTTAAGATTTTATAAAGGAAAATGCTAGTTGCTCCTATGAGCAGTACCTATCTAACATACCAACCAATCAGAAACATAATTGGCTAAGGTTTATCCTTTAGAATTTTAGATTTTATAAAATAAAAAATATTTTTTAATTGTTTTAAGTTTTTTGATTGGCTGGTACATGAGTAAATGATTTTGTTTGTTAGAATAATACATTTTGTCCACATTGATCCAATGACTAATGATTTTCTATTGGAGGGCTTATGTTGGGCTTCTTAATGGATTGACAGCCCTACGAGCACTTATCACGGAAAGGGGTATGGATTGAGAGGGTGGAATGTATTAGATCGCTTATACAATGAGGCCCAATATATCCAATGTATCGTACATTTTTCGTGCTAGTTATTCCATGAATACTTAAAATAAGGCCATCAAAAATATTTTACTCCACATTGGACATTTTTTAAGAGGAAAAGCAACTAAAGGCTGTCTCATTCAAGGCGACATAATCCATTGAAAATACAAAGTGCACGTTGACTAAATGTAATTGTACAATGAACTAGTGCATAATTTAATACATATAACGCCTCAATTATCTCTTCATTAAACTATAACAGCTAAACACTTGAAAAGAGTTAGGAGCACCCTTGATATTATTTCTCGTGTTATTTTTATAGTAATTAGAAGTTAGAACCACGTGTATATGATGTGACATGACTTAGTTGGCCACATCCACCTCTTCCCTAGTTCAAATTTGAAATTAAGACGGCCGACGGGGTTAATGCTCAGGCGCTCCGGGAGGGGAGTTGGGACCACACGAACTGGTAATCCTTTGGGATCACTACTGCTTAGGGAGTCGCAGACACGCAGCGTGAGTCGTGAGTAGAGAGTAGATTGAGCATGAGTATGACTGTTTAAATCACCTGTCAAACTTGCTGGATTCATTCGAATTTGAATCTGTTGCCGCTTCGCTTCCACGCTTAATAAAACCTCCCCGCTTCTTGCTCGTCGTCTTCTTCCTTCTCGATCTCCCTAGTCGCGACAGACTGCCTTCTGATCGGGACGGAAATGGGCTGCACATCCTCGCATCTTCTGGAAGACGACGATGAATACAGTCAGAAAACCGGTCCGGGAGGGCTCGGTCACCACATCGTCTCCCTGACCTCCACCACTTACGGCATCCTCACCACCCTCGACTACCCTCGCCCACAGACGATCTCACTCCACCCCGGTCCCCTTCCTGAGCCCCGCCCCCGCGAGCCGCCCGAAGTCATAAACTCGTGGGAACTCATGGCCGGCCTCGACACCAACGATAACAGCTTCCGCTTTTCCCCTGCCCCCAACTCCTCCCTCCTCCTCCACACCGTCGCCGATCTTGACGCTCGGACTGTCAAGCCCGTCTGCAGCGGCGGCAACGTCGTTCTGCGGCCTCTGAACCCCAACGTTTCTTTGCCGACACAGGTCTCGTTGGATAGGTATGAGACGAGATGCCCGCCGGGGGGCGACAAGGCGATCGTTATCTACACGACTTCCCTTCGGGGCATCCGGAAGACGTTTGAGGATTGTAATTCGGTGCGGTCCGCGTTGGAGGGGCTGGGCGTTAAATTCGTAGAGAGGGACATTTCGATGCATTCGGGATTCCGGAAGGAATTGGAAGAATTGATGGATGGGAAGGGGGGAAGCAGAGTCCCGAGGGTTTTTGTGAAAGGGAGATATGTCGGAGGCGTCGAGGAGGTTATGGTGTTATTGGAAGAAGGGGATTTGGGGAAACTTGTCGAAGGGTTGCCCAAAGGGAAGATTGGGGCTGTTTGTGATGGCTGTGGAGGCGTAAGGTTCATTCCCTGTTTCGAGTGTAATGGGAGTTGTAAAGTTGTAAAGGAGGAAAGGAAGGTACTCAGATGCTCTGTTTGCAACTCTTCTTTAACTTGCAAACATAATTCTCTTTTCCTTTGACCACAAAACCTTCAGGCTGCTCCATGTAAATCTCCTCTTCTAAGTCACCATGGAGAAAAGCTGTTTTACATCCATCTGCTCAACCTCTAAATCAAGAGTAGCGGCTAAACCCAATATAACTCGAATAGATGACATCTTGACAACAGTGAGAAAATCTCATCAAAATCAATCCCCTTTTCTCGACTAAAGCCTTTAACAACCAATCTTGCTTTATACCTTGGGACTGATGAATTTTCTTCATGCTTCACCCTATAAATCCATCTATTCTTCAAAGGTTTTCGATCTCTAGGTAGTTTCACCAAATCAAAGGTGTGATTATCAAACAATGATTGCATTTCTTCCTTCATTGCTTTAATCCATTCTCGCCTTATGCTCACTCTCAATAGCCTCATCATAGCATTCGTGTTCCTCACCATCCGTTAAGAGTACATACTCATTGGGAGGATACCTACTAGAAGGCCTACGATCTCTAGTGGATCTTCTAAGTAAGTTTTCGTGTTCCTCAACCCGAGGCTCTTGTAGATCATCATCTACTTCCTGAACAGAACATCAACCTCAATTGCAAGATCATGATTACCCATAGTATCATCACTTGTGTACATCATTCTCGCACATCAACATGAACCCGGCCTCAACAAAGATTAGGTACACTTGAATGAGGAACTGAAACTAAATCAATCAAATCATCATCTTGAGCCTTTAATTTCTTTGTCTTGTCAATGTTTTCAATAGTTTGATCTTCCACAAAGATCACATCACGACTTCGACAAGCTTCCTCTCAATAGGATCATAACATCTATAGCCAAATTCATCTTGACCATAGCCAATAAATATGCACCTTGCCTCGCCTTAGCATCTAGCTTGGATCTTTCATCTTTAGGAACATGAACAAAACATTTGCAACCGAAGACACGTGGGTGGTCATAGGAGACATTCCTACCATACCACACCACCGTCAGAACATCTCGCATTCAAAACAACAAAGGGGAGTTAGATTAATTACATGTGCAACAAAGATATAAAGCCTCACCCCAAAAAGATCTAGGCAACTTTGCATCTGAAAGTAAACATCCGACTCTCTCCACTAGTGTTACATTCATCCTCTCTCGCCAAGCCATTCAACCGAGGAGTTTTAGGAGGCGTCTTCGATGTCGATACCTTGTTTTCTACAAGATACATCAAATGGCCCACAATATTCACCTCCATTATCGGTCATGAATACATTTAAGCTTCTTCCCTGTCTCTCTTTCAACAAAGAACATGAAACTCAATAAATGCATCAACTACTTGATCCTTTGACTTCAAAACTTTAACCCATAGCTTCCTAGAGTGATCATCAATAAAAGTCACAAAATATAATCCACCACTAAAAGTCTTTACCTTCAAAGGACCACAAACATCCGAATGTACCAATTCAAGTAATTCGGCTTTCCTTGAAGGACCATGGTGTTTAAAAGAGACCCTTCTTTGTTTACCAACCAAACAATGTTCACATTTGTCTAACTTTTGCGCCTTTTAATCCTCGAAAGCATATTTTTCTTAGCTAGACAATTAAGTCCCTTCTCACTAATGTGACTCAATCTCTTATGCCATAATTCGTAGAATCTATCAATCTCAACAAAGATTAACAAGTCCATTACATACGTGTTTGCAACCAATACAAACCAAGACTTTTTACTTCTTGCAACAATGAGAGAACCTTTAGTAAGCCGCAATTGTCCATCACATAATATAGTGCAATAACCATCATCATCAAGCTTACTAGCGTAGATTAAATGCAATCTAATATCGTGCATGTCTAACATCTTTAAGGATTAACTTTGTACCATTGCTAGTCTTTAGACAAATAGTTCCAATGCCTATTACCTTTGACATACCATCATTACCCATCTTCAACACCCCAAAATCACACAAGTATAAGAAGTAAAGAATTCTCGCCTAGATGTAACATGAAAAGATGCACCACCACAACCACCCAACTTACTTCATCACTAGCAACATTAACTACATTATCATCATAACATACAATTAAATCACATTGAAGTAGTAGTGTTGACACGATCATTGTTATCATCATTGTATTTATTTTCTTGCTTACCTCACACCTTTGTTCTCTTTCTTCCACTTGTAACAATATTTCTTGATGTGACCCGTTTTACCACAATGATGGCATTCAAGAGTTTTATACCGGACTTGGATTTACTCCTGCTTTTACCTCACAGTGATCTTGACCTTTGCTTTTACTTCTCCCCTATTCTCTGTGACTAAAACCTCTCGATCGTGAAGAAGAACCTTGAGACTTTCTTCTCATTTCTTCATTTAAAATACCACCTTTAACACCCTCAAATGAGACAATACCATTTGCAGCAGAGTTAGTAAATGAGACACGAAAAGTCTCCCAAGAATCGGGTAAAGTATTAAGCAACCAAAGACCAAGAATTTCATCATCAAATTTAATGCCCATACCGAACATCCGATCCAGAGTGCCTTGAAACTCATTCAAATGATCGCCCACGAACTAGCATCTTTATACTTCAATTGAATCATTTTCTTCAACAAAATAATTTGTTGTTACCACTCTTTGAAGCATATAAAGATTCCAATTTGTTCCACAAAGTCTTAGCATGCGATTCATTTGAAATGTGGTTATAAACATTATCATCAACAAACTGACGAATAAACCCACACACTTGCTCATTTTCAAAGTTCCAATCATCATCATTCTTTGACTCGGCTTTTGACTAGCAAAAAAACAGGAAGATGCGATGACTTCACAAATAAGAGATCTTTCATCTTATTTTTCCATAAATGATAATTTGTACCATTCAAGCAAATCATTCTTTTTGTATTAATATCCATATCTACTCAAGACAAATCGGACAATCAACCAAGCTCGATACCACTACATTGGGAAAACAGGCAAGGATAGGCGCAGTGGATAATAATCAACCTATAAAATCCTTCCTAATCCCAATTTCTTGAGCAAAGTAATACAATTAAAATGCTTAAGCACAAATCAGATCCACAGAATCACACAACAATTTGGTAACGCGAAAAACTCCTTCAATGTGAGGAGTTAAAAAAAAAACCATGGGACTATCTCGGTCCAAAAATGAAATCCACTATAAGATCAATGTTTTACAGAGGATAATTCACCATTACAATTCATAACCCAAAATTATCTCATGCAATATTAAATTACAAAGAGATAAAGGGTAATAGAAGATATCACCAAATTTCTGTTCTGTCCGAGTTAATACGAACAATCCAACCGTCCGAATTCAATCTCCACCGTTCCAAATGTAGAATGATGTATTACGAACAAGCTCACAAAATATCAGCCCAATCGGACACTGAATGATCCTCCGATTGCCAAGAAATGCGAGACTGGTCGGTACAGGATTTTCGGTTGAAAACGTCTATGTTCGAATTGCAATAACTCTTCCGTAAAACCTCAAAACAAGATCTTCACCGTTCAGAATGTCAAAATAGAGAAGACGAACATGCACCCAAATATGCAGTACGATCCAACGGGTAAATAATCCGTAAACCGCAAAACTCTGATTCTGGTATGCACAAAATCGCGAAGAACCTTCTCACTCAAAAAAACATTCACTCTCTTGCTCAAGTGGAATTCGACCAGGGCATACATTAAGCCCTAATGGGCCCCCATAAATGGGCCTCAAACTCAAAGTTGAATATTTGGGTTTTCCACATAGGAGGGACCCAAAAAACCCAACAGGGTTGCCCAAAGGGAAGATTGGGGCTGTTTGTGATGGCTGTGGAGGCGTAAGGTTCATTCCCTGTTTCGAGTGTAATGGGAGTTGTAAAGTTGTAAAGGAGGAAAGGAAGGTACTCAGATGCTCTGTTTGCAACGAAAACGGATTGGTCCTTTGTCCCCTTTGCAGCTGAATTTATGGAGCACACGCTGCATTAAATCGGGATCCAGGTACGCTTCGTTTAATTGGTATACACTCCTCTTGGATCTGTATCTCTGTCTCGGAAATGGGTACTCCTTTTCTACCTACAGAAGATAAATTCTTCATCTTGTTTTGCTGTACCGATTATGAATTGAACTGTATTTCTGCATTGAAAGGTAAATATCAATCTCTTCGGAGACTCCTGTTCATATCACTTCTTACGAAGTGAACTTGTTTGGATTTAGCTTTCTGTTGTCAAGGTGAAATTAGGCTTCTGAAACATTATATTCAGTGAGAAGGCCAATCTTAAAGAACTTTGCCTTCAGCCAAGCGAGTTTCTTTTCCAATTATTATACAACTCCTTTCCTGGAGCTTAATTATCTTTTGAACGGGACACAGATGGTGGTGTACGTGCCCGATCAACACCCATCAAAAACTTACTTTTATGAACTCATTGCATCTAATCCTTAAAATTGTCATCGAACTTATATAAAAATGAAACAAATTTGAAGTCGAACTTGAAGGAGTGTCAAGTGGGAAGTCTTCCTAGCCACTCTTGCGCAATGCTCTTTATGTATTTGCTGAATAATTTGGTAGCAGGGTAAGGCAAGTTTCATTTTGATCACCCTATTTATACTGGCTGTTTGTATGGGTTTCTTTTAAGAAGCATTTTGTAGAGAAGTGGACTAAAACACCCTGTATTATGGCTAGAGGTAGGGAACCCCACTTCAATTATGTATACCTTAAAATACCGTGTTGCTGCTCATTTCAACTGTTATAGAATTACGAAGTGAATTTAGACTCATTGCAGAAAGCAGAGGACGTGCTTAATGGCTCTCTCTGTAGAGTCTGACTGTAACCTGATGGATTGCAATCGCAGACCAAATGTATAGCCAGATGGATTTCAACCAGCGGCTAAATCTTTTAAGCTGTACTTATACAACCATCGGTTTAAGCTGAAGGTTTTACAACCGTTGACTACATGTTAAAGCCGGTCATTTACAACAGTTGGCTAATGTTTTAAGAATTCAGTAACTTTGTCTAGTCCACAGTTTAGAACAGCCAGGCATATGCTTAAAGCGAAAGTTAGCATTGTTAACTAAGGTAAAATTTTGGTAAATTATAAAAGCGACAGCCAGAAAACCACTGTCGGATCATTGTCGTGGTTCGTTACCATCATTTAATGTTAATGGAGATGGTTAATGCTTTTCGGTAATCCTTTTGAATGATGTTATTGTATCAGTTTTAGATACTTGCAGGTGCACGAATCTAGTGTAGCATAGACTAGTGTGAATGTGAGATCAATTCCACAAAGACATGTCAATCTCGTCCTCTTTAAATCTCTCAAAACTACAACTCTCCTGGTTACTAGGTAATTAAGATATAATGAGAGGATAAAAATAACATATATAAACACAATAAGATCAAATAAAGCAACTAACTAATTCTATGGGAACAGCCGCCAATCATGTAACTAATTTACAATCAATTCATGATAATTTATAACCATTTAATTCTTTTTGTCATACGCCATGTCACACCTTTTGAGCAATTTTATCAGGCAATCTAGTGTATCACATATGCAGGCAGGAAACAGTATCCATGGCTGTCCAAATCACCGAATGTACCCTTTACTGCAGATCACAATAAGTACCCAACCTAAAACATGGAATCTAGTCATTATCCATACCGGAATCTGTCACATAAAGAGTCATCACCAATACCAAAATCATGCAAACAAATAAACACAGGTAAACCTTCTATTCCCTCAAGGCTATGACAAAAACCCAAAAGATATGATTGAACTCATACCCACCAAAGATCTATATTCATGAATGAAATAGTAAATAAACATGAAATTAGAACAACTAAAGAGACATGCTTTCATTCAGTGGTTTATCAAAGTGTATGACCAGATAGCAAATATATCTTAACATGTAAATTATAATCTGTGTCAAACTTGCTCTATTTCATGCAGCTAAATGACAAATTTTTAAAAAATCAGTCTAATCCAATAAACCGAAAGCATCCACATGTAAAATATAATAATTATCCAACCTCCCATGCAACGACAAATTGTAAACTAAATCCATAACACTATGAAAGTCAACGTAAACCTGAATTAAACATTCAATTTAGTCTCAAAAACTAATAAATTCTACCCTGAAGTATGGGGAAAGCATGCAATTTTGCACTAACCGAATTCGAGATAAAATTGTCAGACTAGACAAAGTTAACATGCACAAATCACAATTAAGTCCAAAAAGTATCTGACGTGGATTAGTTGAAATCAATTACAAATGTTTGGTTTGCACCTAGAAATGGGAAAATAATTCAAATAACTTAACAAAAAATGAATTACATCCAATTTAATTGAACATCATGACCTTGAATTTGAAAGAGTTCTAATAAAACAATAAGTTACAACTGAAACAAAAAATTCACCCAAATAGAGTCGATTCCCAAATTCTTATTCGATCTTCGATCTTCTGGCATCCTTTGTATCATCCAAAGTAGCCTAAATTTGGAGTTGAACGCCATAACAGCCTCTTAAAATAGCCCAAAACAATTTGACAACATGTTGATATTGTCACAAATATAATTAACAACGAAGTATAGGGCAAGAATGGTTTGTTCTCCCGAGAATAATTGTGCATAGCTTGTAAGATCATTATAATAACATAACACATACACATGATTTACAAGGGGTTGTAAAAGAAAATTAAACTAAATCAAATAAGAAACTATTCTATGTATAATATTCCTGCTCCTTAACACTTCCAATATTTTAGCTAAGCATGTTCTAACTATCCATTTAGATGTGTGTTATCCTTTTGAAAGATTAATAAGGAAAGTTTATTAGCTGAACTCTCCCCTTGTCTTCAGTTATAAAAACCAATAGAAACAATTAATTCAACTTTTAAGCTCAAATTATCAATCCTAACTAAATTAAACAAAAGTGATTGTTCAAAATAGTTAAATTAATGCATGCTTTAGTTAAGATTTAGATATCTGTGACCACTCTCAACTCAACTCTTTTCTTCTTTACTCCATTTTGTTTGCTATGTGCAAAAAAAAAAAAAAAACAAATGGTAGTAGTTTTAATCAACACACAGTAAGTGGTAAATTCTTTGCACAAAGGTAAAAAAAACTTTGATCATTATAAATCATTGTAAAGCTGTAAACTCTGATTGAATTCAATGATGATCAATACATGTACTCATACAGAAAGAGTTACAATTGGTTTAGGTAACTTACTCTAAACTAATAAGGAAATCAAAGAAACTTGTTCTCTTTCTTGATCAGAATGATTGTCTTTAACATTCCCCCACAAGGTGAGAGTCTTTGGAGAGACACAAAGCTTTGAAATCAACTTAGTGTACTGACAGCGAGAAAGTCTTTTATTAAAAACATTCGCCAACTGATCTTCAGTGAGGATGTACTTCACCGGTAGAAGACCAGAGGTAACTCGCTCTCTGAGAAAATGATAATCAATCTCTACATGTTTAACACGACCATGAAAGATCAGATTTCCTGCAATATATGTGGCAGAAAGATTGTCACACCACAAAACGGGAGGCTCTTTAAGAAAGATATGAAGGTCTATAAAGAGTTCTAGCACCCAACAAATTTCTCTAGTAGCAATTGCTAAAACTCTGTATTCAGCTTCAACACTAGACCGAGCGACCGTAGGTTGCTTTTTAGAAGACCATGAAATGATAGAACCGCCAAAGAGAATACAAAATCCGGTTACTGAGCAACGATCATTGGGGCAGCCTCCCCAATTTGCATCAAAGAAAATATCATGGCCAGAATCTCGAGCTAGTTAAATTAGAAACCCAAATAAAAGCGTGCCTTTTAAACAATGCAAGATGCGCTTAACTGCAGACCAGTGAATATCTGAGGGGGCCTGCTGAAACTGGTAGGTTTGATTCACCGCATATTGAATATCGTGGTGTGTGATAATTAATATTGCAGTGCGCCAATGGTAGATCTGTAATCCGCAGCTTCGGCGAGTGGAGAACCGGCATGCTTGGATAGTTTGAAACCCGCAGCCACTGGGGTGGAGAGTGGCTTAACAGCTGCGAATTAACAGATCATAGGTATGTTTTGATCAAGAAAGATGAAGACCGGAAGGAGTATGAACAACTTCAATACCCAGAAAATAATGGAGAGCACCTAGATCTTTGACTGAAAACTCAGTCAGTAATTTCAGTAAAATTTGCCAAATGAGGCTAGGTGAGCTGACTTAATGTTGTCCACATCTATCACAATATAGACAGTAATACCAGAGTCATATCGATATAGAAATGAGGTATCAGCTTTGGAAAGGATGAAGCCAAGTTCTAGAACAAAAAAGGTAAGGCGATGATACCAAGCATGTGGACTATGCTTGAGGCTTTGTGTAGACGACAGACAACATGAGGTCGAAATTGATCAATAAATCCATGGGGATGGACCATATAAACCTCTTCCGACAATGTACCATTCAAAAAGGTGTTACGTAAGTCCACCTGATGTATAAGCCAATGTTTGCTGACTGCAAATGCAAGGACTGCCCGAATTGTGGCAGGTTTGAGCACCAGACAGAAAATCTCAAAGTAGTCTTGGCCTTCTCTTTGATTGAAACCTTTTGTGACCAAACGAGCCTTATGACTATCAACCAAACCGTCAGAGTTAGTTTTTAGACGAAAGACCAATTTGAAACCAATAGCACGCCTCCCCAGTGGCAAAGAAGCTAGTGTCCACGTTTGATTAGATAATAATGCATTAAATTCAAATTTCATGGCCTCTCGCCATTCCGGATCTTCCACAGCCTGACTAAAACATGTTGGCTCAATCGGACTTAGAGGAAGGGCAGGGGAAGATGAGTGGAGGTGAATGGTCTCGGTTTAAGGCTACCAGTCTTAGACCTGGCAGTCATAGGATGTGTGGCTAAAGGAGCACTCGGATGAAGAGTTGTGGCTAAAGGAGCACTCGGATGAAGAGTTACAATTGGTTTAGGTAACTTACTCTAAACCAATGAGGAAATCAAAGAAACTTGTTCTATAAGATTTACAGTGTCTAGCTATGGTGGAAGTCCAATTAAGGTAGAACACTAAGAGAATGATCCTTAGAAGGATCTCTTTTTTTTTTATCACCAAGATTGTCTTTAACAATCATCACGATTTAAATATTAAAAGTAACTTCGAAAATTATCAAATTAAGATCCAAACAATCTAAACAATGGCACATCCATGCCTTAATGCTAGGTACATGATAAATTGAAAGGCTCATAGTGAACAAAACTAAAATTAGTCCATAAGTGAAAGGAATTATAATTAAGCTAAAAAATATTCCCCCTTGAGATTTTACAGTGACACATCTCACCAAGAGAGCTGCTTCTCCCTTAGTGATAAAGAACTATCTTGTTAGCATTGACTTCCTCCATTCCCTAGGCACGTCCCGGCCTTGCCGCTTCAGCCCTTCTCACTTACTTGGTAGGCAGTGATAAGGGGGAAAAAACTCGACTCCTCTCCCTCTCTCTATCTCTCTCTCTGTCTCTCTCTGTCTCTCTGCCTCTGTCTCTATCTTTGTCTCTATCTGTCTCTGTCTCTCTCTCTCTCTCTCTCTCTCTCTGTTCTTTCTCTCTCTCTCTCTCTCTCTCTCTCTCTCTCTGTGTCTCTCTGTCTCTCTCTCTCTCTCTCTCTCTCTCTCTCTCTCTCTCTCTCTCTCTCTCTCTCTCTCTCTCTCTCTGATTACTCTCTCTCTCATCTCTCTCTCTGATCTCTCTCTGATCTCTCTCTCTCTCTCTCTGATCTCTCTGATCTCTCTGGTCTCTCTCTGATCTCTCTCTGATCTCTCTCTCTCTCTCTCTCTCTCTCTCTCTCTCCCTCTCTCTCTCTCTCTCTCTCTCTCTCTCTCTCTCATGAGTCACAAAATTACGAAACCATACAGTTATTGCACACAAATGAATAGCATTTCTCCCCTTCGGCTTCCCTGCAAAGTTGATTTGCACACTATACAGCAACCGTGACACCACACCGAAAAGAGGCTCAAGCTATATTCCTTCTATGGGTGGAGGTGGAAGCCACCGATGTTTTTTTGGTATTCTCTCTTCAAATATAAATTTGATCTTCAGTTCATAACGTTGCTCTGTCTTTCTCCAATTGCCACTCTACTTTTCCGTTTCCCCTGCGACACTTTTTGGGTTTAAATGTGGGGGTTCAGTTTAAACTTGCTTGCTTTTAATGTGGGAAATGGCTTTTGTTATGATGAAGAAGCTCTTTTGGCACTGCAGTGGGATTAGGCATTGTTTTTAGAGCTTAGATTACTCATCCTTACGACTGAATTCTGCACATAAGAAATTACCAAATGGAACAAGGTGTCAAACCATTGTAGTCTCTTCTCAATTTAAATCTTAAAGGGGGAGGAATTTGAAGACAAGAAAGAAAAACTGCACTAGAAAGTAATGCAAGATGTTATGTGATGCCACCAAATTATTTATTTTCTAAAAGACGGGGTAGAAAAAAAACTGAAAAAAAGAAATTTAAACACCAGATTGTTGTAACAAGTTGTGTGTAAAATAATTTATTATGACTGTTCATTTGGCCAAGTCAAGTGCTAATTTTGAGTAGCATGTCAATTTGTTCGATGAATTAAAGATTGGTTATGTATGTAACAAACAATGTTGCTTAAGTTAATATCACCTTTTCTCAATCTAGGAAAATGGATGGTAAATTATGTTTTCTTTTCGATAGTGAATTGGGCTTGAGCAATACCTACTGTATGCTAATATGTTAAAGGAGTCTTCCCTTGATAGAATCTCTTTCTCATGGAGCTAAAAAACTTAATTTTTACTAGTAAAGTACAAGTAGTACAATATTGTCTTTCTCATCGAGATATAGAATGCAATAGCACGAGGAAAATGGCTAGTATGCTTATCTTTTATTTTCTGTTATACAGATTTAGTCTTGTAGATAGGCAATGTGGGACAAGAAATACTTAAAAAAGTGGCATGAAAATGAATTAAAGGGAATTTTAATTTCTGTTGACTACAATTGTTCTGTTGAATTTTGGGTATTTTTGTGTCCATTTTGGTCCTGTCACTTAGTGTTTGACTACAATTGTTCTCTGTGGAGCTCTTTTAATGCGTTAGTTTCTCCTCTTTGAAAAGAGAGATTTGTAGAATAAGAGGTTGGACCTTTTTTTTTTTTTCTTTTGTAAAGGGCTTTTTTCATTAAAAAATGAGCTTTTTGATTCTGAACAGCTTAGCAAACATGCCTCTTAGAATGCTTCAAGTTTATCCAAATTATTCATTTTGTTCAGCCTTGAGTAGGAGTTTTGGATACAAGTAGTGATTTTTTGATAAAGTATCCTGTTTGGTGAGTAGACTAGTTATTGTTTTTAAGCAACTAGGTTTCCTTCTTTTGGATGCTATCACAAGACAACACATTCATGTGTTTTATGCTAATTTTATAATAGATTATTGGACTCGAATCAGCATTACATTCCAGGGAATAGTTCTAGGATTGATTGGTAGCTATTGTTTGTTTTTTTCATTTGACTTCTTATCTGGATTTTTTTCGTTCTCAAACTTTCTTTATTGTTATCTCTTAGTAAAGTTCTCAAGATTTTGAAAATCCTTACACAATATGCATGTTCATAAAAGGAATTTGAAGACAGGAAAGAAAAACTGCTCTAGAAAGTGTTGGGGGAAAATTAAGATCCACCATTGGTTTATTTTGTAAGAGTACACCGGATGATTCCCTAACCTGTTATCGTTCAACATGCAAGAAAATAAAATCTTGATTTAATTTAAACACTGATTTAAAATTTCAGAAAATCTATATAACTAAAGTTACATAAACGGAATGACAATTTTTTTTAGATTCAAATTTAAGTGCATGATCTTACATGATCGTCGTTATTTTTATAGCACAATTAATTTAATAGGCTTTTCAGTTGTTTGAATTTAAAGGAAAGAAGGAACATTTAAAAATGGAATTATGAATTTATATTCTGTTTTCAAATGTATTATGGAATTCCTAAACGTTTTTTAATTGTTTGAGAGACTAATATGATAGTGCCTTTGTAGAATATAGATTTTTGGTGGATTTTGCGTTTTTTCTACTGGTTTTCTCTCTCCCTGTGCTTTGAATATAAAGTCAGATGGGGTTCATACTTGGTAATATGTAGTTTCTCGGTAATTCAATGACAATTTATTGTTTTACTAATTCAGTCACTTGTGTGGTTGTCTAATGTGACTCAGTGATAATTACCTAAATCTTGAAGGCCCCTTTTTCTGCCTCATGCAAGTATTTATTTATTTTTATGCTATTTTTATGTATTGTATGAAACCCTTTCACATGTTGGGTTTGTAGCCCCATCACTGCAGGTTTTTTTAATTTAACTATATTGCATTCTTTCTTTTGATTACTGTCTAGTTGTTCCTTTCCCCGCTAGCATCGTGTGTAAATAAATTCTCCACTATTCGAAAAGGCGTGCCTTATTTTAGGTTTACAGGACTCAATGGAGAAAATTATTAAGACAAGGTCGCTAAAGCAGTTGTCCTAGATCTGGATGTAATGTTTCAAACTCTCAGGTTTCTATCTCAGTGATCATATCTGAATTTAAGATTTTTTATTTTTATGTTTTTTTGCTTTTGTGTTTCATGAGTCTCAGATTCTAAGAAATGTTGACTTCTTATGCTTTGTTCATCAAGTGAATTTGATGCAAAGGTTGTCCCACAGAAAGGAATTTTGAAAATGCTTCGTGAGCTTTTTGATCACCAAGATCAGAATGTTCGAGCATCATCAAAAGGGTTGACTCTTGAACTCTATCGCTGGATTGGAAAGGATTTTGTGAAGTCAATTTTGTTTGAAAAGATCAGGGACACCATGGTAAGGACTCTCATTTAATTTTTTTTTTTGAGAAACACTTTAATATAAATTCATTTATTGCAATTTCCAAATTTTTATTATTGTCTTGTATATACGCTGTAAGAGGGACAACTGATTTGGTTGTGAGTTATTCTCCAATGTTTGGTTCTTTACTGAGGTCTAAGACTTACATATTCCTCCTGTAGTGTATTTTATTTTAGTATATCAACACTTTAAGTGTTTAAAAGACTACAACTCCGATCAGTAAAAACAATAGATATGGTGCTAAAGGTGTTTATTGGCACACTCTGTAAGACTAGAAATGCATCTTGTACTTTTGCCACTTTAATTGTATTTACCCATTATCTTTCCTTGATAACCACCAAGCAATCTCTTAGTAGTGCATCGAATTTTTTCTCTAACTTGGTAACGTTCATCCATCTTGAATGAACATTATTGAGGTACAAGTCTTACTTTTTTCTCTAGATACTTCTCCAGATGCCAAAGAGAGAACATATCTATGTTTAAGTTCACTAGGAAAGTGTTTTATTTTGCTTTGTCATTGTAGGTTATCTTTTCATCTTTATTTCTACTCACACAGTGAATTATGATATGAATGAATTGTTTAATACTTTGAAATGTAGCTGTGATGCTCCCTTTTTGTCTTCAACATTGATACTTCAATTTTTTCCTGAAAAAGTGAGACTTGAACTTCATGTGTAATCATTTCATCTGGTTTTTCTTCTCTCTCTTTCTCTCTCTTTTTCAATTTTGCAAAGCTTTATTAAGTTTTCAAAGGTGAGTACAACATGAACTTATAGTGTACACAGTACGTTACACTGGTTACATAATACTTAAAATAATTACTTCAGCAACACTATGTTAGGGCCAGCAATGACCCTGAGACCATGATTGTTTTTTAAGCCCCTTCTTTAGCAAGTTTATCAGCCATTGAATTGGCTGTTCTGGGAACCAGGCTAAATGCCATTCAACTGTTTTTCCCCCATTTTACTGCACCCTCTATTATGGGTTATTCCTAATTTGGACGGTTTACCTTGAGACTTAAAGTGCTGATTTCCTCTCTGATATAAAGTTGGATTATGCATCTCTTAAGATGAAGGCCTTACTTGCTTATTCAGGTTGTTCAAGGAGCAGTTCAATGGTCCTCTCATAATTGGAGATTGCTAGGAACGGATAACAATGACTGCAAAAGCATGAACAAGAAAAACACCCTCCTCTCCTCTGTTGGAGGATTCTATTCTTTAGTAAAATTTGAGGTCTCACTGCAGAATAGCACATCACATGGTTCAAGATACAAAGATCTTCCAACTTGCTAATCCTTGATGAAATTTCAGAACTCACTTAAGAATAGCGCATTGCTTGGTCTAAAATTGCCAGATATGTCAACAGCATATCGGGCCCATCTAGCAAAGTGTTCTGTTTCCTTTGGGCTGGTCTTTCTCTATTTTGATTTGACCTGTGTCGCGTTCGATGTTCTACTACAAGTCGTGGCTACTGTATCAACAAAGAGCTACTCAAAAATACAAAAATAACTCTATTTTTGTGACCCACATGATTATTCGGTTGGAAAAGCTATTCTCATATTGATAACACAAATAATCCTAAGAGCGGCGTAGAATCTAGTCTTTGTGTATTTTTACATGTCTATTCATGGTCTAATGAATTTATCTATTTGTCTTCTTTTTGTTAGGTCTGAGCAAGATAAAGATTCAGGGAAAGAACCTGTATCTGAAGTTGTAGGATATGTTCCTTCTGATGAAGCTGGAGTTGCTGGTACTGAATAAATTTTGTCTATAGCTTGGGTTTGCACGGTGATAACGACTAGTAAAGTTCTATGGTTGTAGTTTTGCTTATAACCCACTGTTTGACTCTAAAAGGAATTTTGTTTGTCAGTTTTTGAGGTAATAGACGAGTATGAACTTGTCGATCCTGTTGATATTTTGATTCCTCTTGATAAAGTCCGGCTTTTGAGATAGTGTGGTCAGTAGCTTATCCTATTTTTTTTAAAATTAATTTTTGGTTTACATTGGCTGTGTGAATAAATATTTATATATTTTTTGATTATATTCGTGTTCTTGAAAGCTGCAAAAATGGTCCGAAAGGAGAGATGCAGTAAGCTTAATAAACTTGCTTCTACCAAAAGAATTGCTCCCGGAGATTCTACAGAAATTGGCCCTACTTTCAAAAAGTTGTGTCCAATCATGCCTTAACATGCATAACACATTTTTATTAGGTTACAACAATGATTGTCTCCCATTTTTTTGTTTGATTCTTTCGCATTGTTCTTTTGTTTTAACTCTCTGAAATATATTTGTTTATTCTTTAAATTTTTTTATTATTTAAATATAATTGGTATTAAAAAATCTTGATGTCATTTGGCAGATGGATTGGGTCGAAGTTGACCTGCTATAGTTGGGAAAAAAAAACAAAACTAGATTTGGGAGAACCAGTTGTATGTTAGTTTATTCTTAGGATTCTGGGGCTATATGTTGAAAGAATTTTGTCTTAACTAATGAAGTTGTAGTTGATTCCATTGGTTGATTTATTGCTGCTAACAAATATATATATTTTTTTTTCAGTGACGCTCCATCATGGTCCCAAAGGCATATTTGTTGGACTTGAGTTGTGCAGCAGTTACACTTTTAGTCAAATTGGCTTCAATTTTTTTTTTTACCATATAGTGATAGTTTTCGGCATAAAGGGTAAAGTTGAAATCCCAATGCAACCTTCAATGAATATCTTTCATCCTACCCCTTTCCCAGCCCCATTACAATCTAGTGGAAAACCCTTTCGATCTTTTGGTGGTGTTTTTACCTATTAGTGGAGCGTGGATCAAAAAGTGGCCTATGGAGTCGAGCTTTGAGATTTTTCTAAAAAAAGGTGTATATGGTGGTTGGAGAGAGAGACAATCAGTTGGAGACTATATGATGGGTGGTGTAGGGTGTAGAGGACCATGGCTGAAGTGAACCTTGAGAAAGGCTTGAAAGAATATGTCTATTGGGCATTAAACATTTTTCTTGAATTGTGCTGCATGTTTAAAGCTTTTGAGCTGATCTGTATGAGTAGGCCATTAGTTGCATGTGAAATATTTTTTGTCATCTTGTACTTGGGGATGCATGACAACATTGTTTATTCACTAGTAAGTTTTTTTCCTTCCAATTTTAGTTAATAAATTTTGTTGTGGTGCTCTAACGTCTGATACTTCTTCGGGGCATCATCTTTTTGGTTTGAACTTGAAATTGGCATGAGATCTGAAGAGCTTGGAAATGAGGAAATTGACTTTTTCAAGTTTCTAGTCAGAGTGATTTTTTTTTTTTTTTTTTTTTTTTTTTTTTTTTTTTTCTACTTGCTTTTTTGTTTGACATATAGTGGGCCCTAAAGGATCTTAGTCTGTACCAATTTCAAGTGCATTGTACTCTTGTGTTGGTTTGCTGGTATATGTTGGGAGTGTTTGATCTAGATAGTTTGAGGCTGTTTTATACCATTTGCTTTTGCTTATATACCACCTTCTGTTTGTAGGTATATTTTCTCTACAAACTTGTATTTTTAAAGTGTAGTGTTTCTAAATATGTATTAGTCCAGAAGTTTGATAAAGGAAGATTTTTCTTTTTCTTTTTAGATTGTTAGGAGACGTTCTCCTTTGTGCTTCAGTGCCAGGCAGAGTCTACCAATTGTCACTTCCTTGTTTTTGTTCCCTCCAAGTATGGGGCCTGAATGACGTGAGCTAGCATATAGGACATTCAAGGTTTGGGACATCTTGTCCTTTTTTATCTTATTGCTAGGTATTTTTTTCTGTGCAAGTTGATCCTATTGTGCTTAAGAAGCTGCCCTCTTGTTATTTTTTGAAACTACTTTCCATTGCTGAGTTGCAGATAGCTTTGATGAAGGATGCATATGGGCTCCAAATCGGTTAGTTGAATGGAAGGAGGGTGAAAGAAAGAACGGGTTGCTGGTATGGATGAATTTGCAGTCTTACATTATAAATATTGTACTCGAATGATGAGAAGCCGATATGCTGATTTTTTGTCACTATGTGCAGACAAGCCCTAGACTACGGTACAACAAGGAGAGTTCATCACTAGTAGGTAATTAACACAAAGGTAAAGTAGACAATCTTCTTCTTCTTCCTTTCTTTTTTTATCCCCTTTTTTTGTGTGTACAAGAGAAATATGTGAATACTTTGAACAATACTTTTTCTTTTGTTGCACATGATACTCTCCTTAGTGTCCTGATCCAAGAAGCATTGGCTTAGCATGTTATTGGAATGTATGTTTGGTTAGTCTTTTATATCTCGGTTTTATGATGGTTTCGAAACAGGATCTAGTTTGTTTTGTTCACGTAATGTGTAACGCTGTTTGTCTTAAGTTGCCTATGCCACAAACTTGCAGGTTGTGAGGCTGCTGTATCCAACTCTGGAATAGTTGTGTCAACCCTTGTTCAAATGCAGTTCAGGAACTGTGAAAAAGGCAATGAACTGAACATTATCCATCTGGGTAGGGCAGTTCAAATCATGTCATTTGAACATATATGATTGTATGCTTATACTATTTTGGGCACTGGTTTGTGACAGCATCCTTCAAGTGGAATTCTCATGACAAATGACACAAGTGAAGTCAATGAATTTGAGACAACCTTTTGCATTGCTTTGTCCAAGAATGACTCATGTATTATCTGTCCTGTGGAAACATTTGTTCAACATGACTTTTTAAGGTGTTGAAGACTTTCTTACCTGCATTTGAAGGATTATATCATTAAATATTATGGTGTTACTTTTTTTATTCTTGCTCTTTTCCTTCTTTATCTCTTCCCTCTTTTTATGATTTTTTTCATTTAGGTGAGTGTTTTATCATAAGTTGACTGATTGTGTTACATGATTATTGCAGTTCATGACAACTTTCATGTAACCACCTCCTGCAGCCTCTTCTTGCTATTGGCGTGGAAGATTCTACAATTTAAATTTATAATGTATAGAATTATGAGGTGATATATTACCCTACTTATCTAAAGAGAGAAAAATAGCTGTGATTTAAGTGGACCCATTTGGTGAGTGTGTGATTTGAAATGTAATAATTTTCTTTTAACTCAGAGATCTTCATCTTCAAATTAATTTAGTATTTTTTTCTTTTTATAGGTTAAAATCAAACTCAAAGGTTAGTTTTTTAAACCAACGTGTTCGAAGGTCACCAAAAGTGGATCATAAGTTTTATAAACTCAAAAGGTTAGTTTTATACAATTAATGAATGTATTGTGTGTTTTGAGTACTGGTGGTTGGGAGAAGAAAAGAAAAAAGAAAGAAGAGATAAAGAAAAAATGAAAAAGAAGAAAAAGAAAAGAAAAAAGAAAAAAGAAAAAGAATAAAAAAGAAATACAAGAAAAAGAAAAGGTAAAAAGAAAGAAGAAAAGAAATAAAATAAAAAGACCGAAGAGAAAAAGAAAGAAAAGAAAAAGAAAAAAATACAAAGGCTAATGAAGGAAGGGAAAAGACAGAAAGAAAAAGGAAAGAAGGAAAAAAGATGTAAAGAAAAGGAAAGAAAAGATAGGTAGAAAGAAGGAAAAGAAAGAATAAAGAAAGTTCAAAAAGGCAATAATGAAGGATCTGAAGATAGGGGGGATTTCAGCTGGATGGCTAAAGAGGCAGAATTATGCATTTGAGTAGGAGAGTTACCCACATTGAATATCTTTCCCTCTCTCCGTCTCCGTCTCCGTCTCCATGTCCGTCTCCTCAACCATGATCCATTTTGCTTAAGGGTCTTCTTTCATCAAGGGAGAGGTATGCTTCTTTAATTATTTGGCATGACTACATTTCTTGAAGTTTATGTGCATGGAATGTGTCGCTTTTAGAGTCAAATTTAACTTTTTTTCTAGTTTGTTTTTCTTTGTATTCGAGGTCAGCTTTGGTTGAATCGGTCTCTCTCTCTCTCTCTCTCTCTCTCTATCTATCTCTCTCTCTCTCTCTCTCTCTCTCTCTCTCTCTCTCTCTCATTCTTTCTCACTATCACTTTCTCTCTTTGTGATCACTCTTTTTCCACTCCCCACCTCCCTCTCTCCTCTCTGTCTTCTCTCTCCCTCTCTCGCCTTCTCTACCCGTCCCCTGCCAACTTTCTCTCTCTAAGATTTACTGCATAGATATATTTAAAATTATTTAGGAATTTTAATTATATGATTTATTATGTTTCACTTTTAATTCTTCTGTCCCTTCTATCTCATATTGTCCCCTTTCCTCCCCTCAGCGATGACTTAACTAGCAATCATCCATTTTGATGCAGGATCCACTTTCATAAAGTGCATGCTATGGTTCTTAATTTAATTATATGTTTGGGGGCAATGATGTCAAGTAGAAGAGAAGTTGAAGTGCAAGAAATTGTTCTCCCCCTACCCCTCCCCTTCCCCTCCCCCTCTTCCTCACCCATTTTGATGCAGGATCCACTTTCATAAAGTGCATGCTATGGTTTTTAATTTAATTATATGTTTGGGGGCTGTGATGTCAAGTACAAGAGAAGTTGAAGTGCAAGTTCTCCCCTAATCCTCCCCAACTTCCCCCCCTCACCCTACCCACTCCCCTCATCCTCCCCTACCCCTCCCCTCATCCTCCCCTACCCTCCCCCTCTCCTCTCCCCCCAGCCCCCAAATCCATCATCTCAATTTCCATCTCCATCTCCATCTCTCCATCTCTATCATCTCCATGTCTTTCATCTCCATCTCTATCATCTCCATCTCTATCATCTCCATCTCTATCATCTCCATATATATCATCTCCATATCTATCATATCAATTTCTATCATCTCCATCTCCATCATCACCATCTCTATCATCTCCATCTCTATCATTTCCATCTCCATCATTTCCATCTCCATCATCTCCATCTCTACCATTTCCATCTCTGTAATCTCCATCTCTATCATCTCTATCTCTATCATCTCCATCTCTTATCTCCATCTCTATCATTTCCATCTTTTCAGAGAGAAGGAATTTTGTCTTAATTAATGAAGTTGTAGTTGATTATAATGCATTAAGTTCCATCGGTTGATTTATTGCAGCTAACACCTATTTTGTTTTGCACTGATGCTCCATCATGATCCCGAGGGCATATTTGTTGGACTTGAGATACAGAGCAGTCACACTTTTAGTCAAATTGGCTCAGTCTCCGACTCTTTTTTCACCATATAGTGATTGTTTTTAGCATAAAGGAGAAAGTTTAAATCCCATTGCATATTTGATTGAGCCAATTGATAGGGGAAGCTTTTGTATGGTCCTTTTAAGAAATTCACTATTTATTAGTAGAGTTTGATAGACTGTTACTGTGGTAAGTGGACGTTGGTATGGTATTTTATGAGAATCTCACCTAAGTGAAACTTTAGGCGAAATTATAGAGATATGATTTAGGCATTTATTAAATCGTTTGAGCCTTTCTAGCCTACCTTGAGTTTTTTTTCGTTGTTTAACCCATTTGAGCCCTCATCATCCTCATTTTTTGATACCTTTTTTTAGCGTTTCCATTGAACGTTTTCCTTTTTATCCTTCATCTTTTATTTGCATGTTATCTTGTATGCATTGTATGATTGAGCCTGTGGTTACAAAGGGAAAGTGTGGAGAAAGGTTTGAGAGTTGATGAGATGAAGGAAATTGAAGAAGTGAAAGGAACAAAAGAAAAAATATGAAAAGTCAAAGTTGGTTATCTCTATGAAAAAGAAAGAAAGAAGAGAAAAAAAAAGAAAGAGAATGGAATTAAAAAGGAAGTAAAAGAGAGGAAAGAAAAAGGAGAAAATAAGAGTAGAAGGAAGAAATAAAGAATATAGAAAATTTAAAATGGCAAGAATGAGGAGATGAGTAGAAGATTAGGGGAATTTCGGGCGGACGACTTAAGAGGGGGAATGAGACATGGGAGTGGGAGAGTGTAACCTTAAATGACTATTTTTTGTCCTACCCCTACCCTAACCCATTACTACCTAGTGGAAAAACCTATTTATCTTTGGGTGGTGTTTTTTCTTATTAGTGGAGAGTGGATCGAAAACTGGCCTATGCAATCGAGTGTTGATATTTTTCAAAAACATTGGTTTGTGGTGGTTGGAGAGGTAACAGTCAGTTACAGACTATATGATGGGTGGTGTGGGGTGTAAAGGATCATTGCTAAAGTGAACTTGAAAGAATAAGTCTATTGGGCATTAAATATTTTCGTTGAGCAAACGCCTTTTTTTACCATTTGGTTTCTGCTTTTTTGGTTCATTGTTTTATCATCATTGAAAGACAAAGACTTTTTTGGTTGCTCAAGGAAATTGTTTAGTGCCCAATAGACTTATTCTTTAAAGCATTTCTCAAAGTTCACTTCAGCTATGGTCCTCTACACCCACACCACCCATCATATAGTTTCTAACTGACTCTTACTCTCTTCAACTTCCACAAACCCGTGTTTCTGAAAAATTTCAAGACTTGACTCCATTAGCCAGTTTTCGATCCACACTCCTCTAATAGAGAAAAACACCACCCATAGATCAATAGGGTTTTCCACTAACTTGTAATGGGGTTGGAATGGGGGTAGGACAAAAGATATGCATTGAAGGTTGCATTCTCTCCTACTGGCATGTATCATTCTGCCTCTTGAACCGTCCTCCCGAGATTCTCCTAATCTTCAGCTCATCTCCTCATTCTTGCCTTTTAAAATTTTCTATATTCTTTCTTTTCTTCATTCTACTCTTCTTTTCTTTCCTTTTCTTTCCTCCGTTTTTCTTTCCTTCATTTTTCTTTCCTTTCTCTTTCTTTTTTTCTCTTCTTTTTTTTTTCTTTTCATTGATATAGCCAACTTTGCTTTTTCATATATTGTTTTTTTATTCTCTATCTCTCACTTCTTCAATTCCCTTCATCTTATCAACTCCCATACCTTTCTCCACACTTTCCCATTGTAACCACAGGCTTAATGATACAATACGTACAAGATAATATGCAAATAAGAGATGAAGGATAAAAAGGATAAAAAAATGAGGGTGACAAAGGCTCAAAAGGGTTAAACAACGGAAAAAATTAAGTGGGCAAGAAAGGTTTAAATGATCTAATAAATGCCTAAATCATATATCTAAGCCGGTGTTTGTCAATGATTTTGCCTCGAGTTTTACTCAAACTAGTTCTAGAGACTAGTGACAACTTCATAAAACACCATACCAACCTCCACTTATTACAACAACAGTGAATCAAACACTACTAATGAATAGTGAGTTGCTTAGAAGGACTTTAGAAAAGTTTTCCCTATCAATTGGCTCAATCAAATATGCATTGGATTTTAACTTTGTCCTTTATGCCGAAAACTATTACTACATGATAAAAAAACTTGGATACTGAGCGAATTTGACTAAAAGTGTGCCTGCTCTATATCTCAAGTCGAACAAATATGCCTTCAGAAATATAGAGCGTCACTGCAAAACGAAATAGATGTTAGCAGTAATAAATCAACCAATGGAATCAAATGCATCATAATCAACAACAACTTCATTGTTTAAGACAAAATTCCTACAACAAACTTTCTAAAAAGTTGTACTTCACTACATAAAAGTAGACACTAGAATTTGTATCATAACCACTTATTTGCAGCATCTACTAGTTTAGAATTTTCCTTTTTGGATAATGAACATACATAATCTACAATAACCCCTAGAAACCTAAGAATAAATTAACATACAATCGGTTATATCAAATATAGTTTTGTTTTTTTTTCTAACAATAGCAGGTCCACTTCAGCCCAATCCAACTGGCTAATCACATAAAGGTTCTTTAATGCCAATTATATTATAGAATAAACAAATATATTTTAGAGAGTTAAAACAAAAAATAAATGCCAAAGAATCAAACAAAAAAAATGTGTGAGGCAATCTTGTAGTAACCTAATAAAAATGTGTTATGCATGTTAAGGCATAATTGGGCATACCTTTTTGAAAGTTGGACCAATTTCTGTGAAATCTCCGGGAGCAATTCTTTTGGTAGAAGAATATGTAGTAAGCTCGTCAACTGCATCTCTCCATTCGGACCATTAGGCAGCTTTCTTGAAGACAAATATAACAAAAAAAATTGGAAAAAATAAATATTCTACGAAAAAAAAGAAGATATGCTTATGAGCGCACCATCCCAAAAGCCTGGCGTATCAAGAGGAATCAAAATATCAACAATATTGACAAGTTCATGATCGTCTATTACCTAGGAAATTGACAAAAAAATTCCTTTAGAGTCAAATAATGGGTTATAAGCAAAACTACAACGAGAGAATTTTACTAGTTACTATCAATGTGCAAACCCAAACTATAGACAAAGTTTAATCAGTACCATCAACTCTAGCTTCATTAGAAGGACATATCCTACAACTTCAGACACAGGTTCTTGCTCCGACTCTTTATCTTGGTCAGACCTAACAAAAACAAATCAAATAGATAAATTCATTAGACCATGAAAGTACATGTAAAAAAACACAAAGAATACATTCTATGCCACTCTTAGGATTTTTGTGTTTTCAATATGAGAATAACTTTTCCAACCAAATAATTAAGCAGGTCACCAAATAGAGTTATTCTTTTATTGTTGAGAAGCTCTTTGTTGATACGGCAGCCACAACTTGTAGTAGAACATCGAACGCAACACAGGCCAAATCAAAATAGAGAAAGACCAGCCCAAAGGAAACAAAACACTTTGCTAGATGGGCTCGATATGCAGTTGGCATATCTGGCAATTTTAGACCAAACAATGCGCTATTCTAAAGTGAGTTCTGGAATTTCATCAAGAATTAGCAAGTTGGCAGATCTGTGTATCTTGAACCACGCGATGTGCTATTCTGCAGTGAGACCTCAAATTTCACTAAAGAATTGAATCTTCCATTAGAGGAGAGGGGTGGTTTTTCTTCTTCTTGCTTTTGCAGTCATTGTTATCCATTCCAAGTAATCTCCAATAATGAGAGGACCATTGAACTGCTCCTTGAACAACTTGAACAAACTAGTAAGGCCTTCATCTCACTCTCAGTCAGTGAGGGTGTCCACTATGAGTAAAAAATCGTTTATGCAAAGGAAGGTCAATCGGGGATTTAATAAGAGATGCATAATCCAACTTTATATCACTGAGGAAATCAACACTTCAAGTCTCCAGGTAAACCATTCCAATTAGGAATAACCCGCAATAGGGGGTGCAATAAAAAGGAGGAAAAACAGTTGAATGGCATATAGCCTGGGTCCCAGAACAGCCAATTCAATCACTGATAAACTTCCTAAAGAAGGGGCTTCAAAAACAGGCATAGTTTCAGGGTCATTGCTGGCCCTGACTTAGTGTTGCAAAGGAAGGTCAATTGAGGATTTAAGAAGAGATGCATAATAAAAGTGCCTTCTTCACTGGACTAGTAAAGTAGGGCATCATTCTTAATGACTAGTAAAGTTCTCTTGTTGTAGTTTTGCTTATATCCCACTATTTGCAGCCAATAGGAAGGTGTTCCATCACCCATGTTTCATTATCTCCCGGTGCTTGAATTTCATTCTGCATTGTCTCTCACCACCTTTCATCCTATAGTGCTTAAGAAAATGACATGGGGTCTCGATCTATGGTAATAGCTGCGGAGAAAATTTCGATGTCAACGAAAATTTATCACAACTCTCACAGTGTGTTATAGGGCTAGACGTACCTCAGGTATGCACTAGAGCTAGCGAAGCGGTGGAAGGGCACAATTTCGGATGGTATTACTGACATAGTCGCATAGATGAACAAAAGATTGCCTCACTCTATGTCCACGCCCCAATTGTTCATGCTGCTCGCCATCAACCCTTACATCTTGTCCCCCTTGCTCCATTTCTTGCAAAACCGGGGTTGTCACTTCTTCTCCTTCCTGTGGTTCTAAGAGGGTCCTCTGTATAAAACCCATTTTCTTCGAGCTCACATTGAAGCCCTGATAGATTTCACCTGTCCTCATAATTATCGCCTTGCAACTTGACATGTGTGATGATGTTTCCTAAAATGGTTATCAATCAAAGATACAAAATATTGTAGATGATACAGAATCACAGAAAATTCTTTACATAGATTTACCTCTCTAAATGCTTAACAATTAGCTTATTTCTATGTTAGTTGAATATAGTATACGTTTATGAATGTAATATTCAACTCTATAGTCTCTGGCACATGTAAAATGCAAGAAAAGTAAACTGTACCGCTAATGTGTTGTGATACGATGACAAAAGGTGCTACCTCGGCAACATTTTAGACAAGGATATTCTGTTAAAAAAAAATCTAATTAGGGCTAGATGTAATCATTGTTTAATTATCTGAAATCAAATTCATGTATTTGGAATAAATATTATGGCTAAGGGCATTGTAAAATTAGAACTACAGATAATTACAAAAAATAGTTATTTATACATATAGTTATGATCCCTGGACTGTCAAAACTCTAAGTGGTCATCTTCTTCATAAGATCGACATTAATTCATCGTCTACGCTTCAAATTTTGTAATCGGCATGAATTAACATTGCTTTAGATTATTTGACATAAATAACAAATCTAACACATGATTTCTTCTATTAGTGCACCAATAGTCAATTACGATAAAAACACCATCTGTCCAAAAACCATTAGTCCAACTACCTTTAATCCACATACCAGTCCAAAAACTGGAAGAATTGTAAACCCAGGATCAGTTTCAATTGAGAGTTGGGAGCTCTGTTAGCATTTAAAATGCTTCTATTTCTGAACTAAATCCTCAATGGAGTCTACACTACAATGGCTGCTAAATAACTAACAGTCCAAGGCGAGCGGTTAATTATGTTTATTGCACTCGATCACTAAAATTTGGCGTCTCAGACTGACCGTGAGAGCATATAAAAGTGGTTTAATTTTATGTCCCCAAAACATCCACATCCAAAGCCACCTGTCTATGATATCGCATTAACCATCACGGCAGCCACCGCCTCAGGTCGCTGGTGGAAGACGGGGACACCTCTCCGACGAGGCTGTCAGTGCAACAAGAGAGCTGCTCGCCGGCGCCGTACAGACCGGTGTGAGCGCTCTTAAAACTCGGGCTCCTCAGGCTCTGCGAGTACCCCCCCACGCTGCCGTCCGGTGCCGGAAAGGACAACCGCTTCCGCGCCGAGCTCCCTCGCTCCCTCTCCGGGGTCGACGGCCTCTGTCGAGGCGCGCTCTGCGACCGTAGCCGAGCTTTCGCCGACTCCGTCGCGGCCATGTAGTTCGGCAGCCCAACGCCGCCGCCGGTGCCGGGTGTTCCGTAGTTCCTCGCGCCAGTACCGTAAGGGTACACAGAGCCGAACGGGGTGGCGTGAAGGGCCGGAGTACCGGTACTGGACATTCTTTCTTCTCTGGGACAACGAGGGCTGGCGGAGCGAACTTGTACGGGACGAGTTTTGGCCGGAGAAGGCGTCACCGGCGACTGGTGGAAGGAGGCGCTGTGGTGGAACCGGTGGAGAGGAGAGGAGGCACCGCCGCGGTGAGAGTTTGGGTAATACTGTTGTTGTTGGTGGGTACTTCTCGAATAAGAGAAGGGACGGGATGTGTCGATTTCGACGGTCTTTATCATGCTGTGGTCCCTTTGATCCGTGGAAGCTCTCCCTCTGAACTCGTACGGCCTCGTCGCCATCCATCTGTCGAGCCATTTCGCCTTCTCTTCCATCTGATCTCCGTCTTCTTCCTCCGCGCAGCTCGATGCGTGTCTGCTGGAGCGCCATATCTTTCAATCGGGAGCACAGAACGAATTACAGACGACATAAATTAATTCCACATGAAAGAATGATAAAAGGGATGCTGCAAATTAAAGCAAACCGGGCTTTGTACCAGGCTTTTTACCTGATGAGAGAAGGCGTAGGCTAGGGCCTTCTCGCGTTTCAGGGCAGCTTCTTTTCTGGTCCTTATCAACCCTTGGATTTCTTCGAGAGCGCGAGGGCGGTCGTCCCAGCTGTGATCGTCTGCAACGCTACTCCCCTCTCTCGACTGCAAAAGGCAAATTTAGGAATTAGGAATTATATTATTACAGCTGAGAACATAAATCCGTTTGATCAAGCTAGAGAGAATCAAACAGAGTACAAGTACATACGAGGGACTTTCTTTCGGCGGCCGCTTCCTGAAGATAACGCAACTGCCATAAGCTGTTTGTATCGCTTAAGGACGATTTAGTGCTTCCTTCCTGGGAGAGCTTCAACCTTTGGTCTCGCACTCGGCCTTGTACTCGAACAAGAGCTTGCATGCACCTTAGAGTCATCTTCGCCTGCTTTCGAACGTTGTGGCCTCTCACTAAAGCTTGAAGTTTCACAAGACCCTTGAGCGCCCGGAGAGCTCTTCTCGCCTTTAATAATTCATTCATACTAGCAAATATGAGTACAAACGCCGCCGTTTCCATTCACTTATTATTAAGTTTTGAAGAAGAAGAAGAAGAAGAAGAAGAAGAAGAAGATTGGAGTACAGCTTGGACATACACACATACCAGATACCCTCTGAAAGCCGTCTGAATCACCACAGCAGCATAGTTTTCCTTAACGAAATTGCTCGGCTGGGTGAGTCTTACAACCTCCACCGCAGCTTGTGCGGTGGCCACAGCCGCCTCTGCAGCAGCCGCCGTAGCCACCGCCACGGCAATTGCGTGCCTTTGATCCGCGTTGTTTCCAGCTGACGGAACCTTCAATACAGTCGTCTTCTGATCGTTGTTTGTCAAGGGTTCGTGATGAGATGATTTGCGAAAAATCCATCTTCGCTTCTCTCTAATTTTCTGCAAGAACGCGGCGCCTAGTATAATGATCAGTACCCTTGAAAAGTTCCCGGTCCAAAAACAGGGGAGCTAGGTTTAATTACCATGAACATTCCAGTACTGCTAAAAACAAACTCTAAACGTACATGAACTGACCTTCTCATATTCCTCTTCTACCTCCTGATCCTCCCTCCTCTTGCTGCATTTGTTCTCGCTTTCTTTGGTGGGAGATCTGAATGCCCTCTTTACCGCAGTCAACCACGAGCTTCCGCCCTTCTTCCCCATCAACAAGGTGCAGCATTTACAGCAAAACAAGGTGGGACACGAAAAAACGGCAGGCGCACATGAAGACGAAGAAGAGAGAAGAACAGGGTCAAGATGAGGCGGAAGTGGGAATCAGGGACTTAGATAAGGGAAGCGAAAACAAAATACGCAAGGGGCCGGAAGAAGTGTTCTTTTTACTGACAGACGGGAGAGAAAATAAATTCGGACTTACGAGAGAGAGAGAGAGAGAGAGAGAGAGAGAGAGAGAGAGAGAGAGAGAGAGAGAGAGAGAGAGAGAGAGAGAGAGAGAGAGAGAGAGAGAGAGAGAGAGAGAGAGAGAGAGAGAGAGAGAGAGAGAGAGAGAGAGAGAGAGAGAGAGAGAGAGAGAGAGAGAGAGAGAGAGAGAGAGAGAGAGAGAGAGAGAGGAGAGAGAGAGAGAGAGAGAGAGAGAGAGAGAGAGAGAGAGAGAGAGAGAGAGAGAGAGAGAGAGAGAGAGAGAGAGAGAGAGAGAGGGAGAGAGAGAGAGAGAGAGAGAGAGAGAGAGAGAGAGAGAGGAGAGAGAGAGAGAGAGAGAGAGAGAGAGAGAGAGAGAGAGAGGAGAGAGAGAGGAGAGAGAGGGAGAGAGAGAGAGAGAGAGAGAGAGAGAGAGAGAGAGAGAGAGAGAGAGAGAGAGAGAGAGAGAGAGAGAGAGAGAGAGAGAGGGAGAGAGAGAGAGGAGTGCACGGTTCAGAGAAGAAACTTAAAGTAAGCATCTCGAGAACGTCGAAAGCGGAGCAACGGAGTTGGGCGCACGTTGGCGTAGCAGATACCCAAGCTCCCTCGCTGGCGCTTTTAATTGTTTGCTTTTTTAGGAGGCCTGGGTGAGAGAGAGAAGCCGGTCGTGTTAATACTACCGTTAGAGTCATGTGATTCTGGAGACAGAGAGAGAGAGACTTTCAGAGTCTGCTGTGTACTGAATCCACTGATTACCGCTGCTGCTCGGTATTATGTGTCGTTTCTCGTCTGCGGCAGTCGGAGTCGACTGGCGGTCTTAGGTAATCGGAAATTTTTATTCGGGTTTCGCTTGGGGGGTGACGTGGCTCAGTCTCTTGTGGAAGACCGGTCAAACCTACTGTCCCACTCGCCGACACGAAGACATCTATGACAGAATCGCAGAGAGAAATCAGAAGTAACTACAAGCCAGCCGAGTTCGCTCGGATTTTAATTCCGGTAGTGGACTCGATGCGGCTCGGAAAATGGTATCCGTGAAAATAAGCTAGTAAAGTGTCTTTTACTCTACCAGAAGCTTTACTGCCCAATTGTTGGTGGGTGGAGGCCTAGGAGGAAGGAGAGAGCGTTCCGTGGCCCTCCATGCGGTCGTATGATAGTGGTCATGTGATGACACCTTCTCCCTCCTTGTCATCGTATGACGATGGTGAGCCATGGAACCCTCTGCCCTCCCTGTCATCGTATGACGATGGTGAGAACCATTGAACCCTCCGGCCCTCCCTGTCATTGTATGACGATGGTGAGAACCTTTGAATCCTCCGGCCCTCCCCCTTCCTCTTCACTCTCTTCTCTTCTTCTCTCCATGTGATTGTATTTCTTTTAGGTGCTTTTGAATGGTTTCATTGTTTATACTTTACCTTCTATTACCCCCCACTTAAATAATTGTTTAGTGAGAAAACACTTGAATAAAATTCACTTGAAGTTGCGTGTGATAACTCTTGAGCCTATATTAAGTTGGTCCGAATTGTACAAGGGATGCAACTACATCGATCTAGTTTTAGACGAAGTTAAAGTTAAATAATTGTATTTCGTAAACTAAGATGTACAAGTAATTTTAATGATGTTACATAGATAATTATATAATATTTCAATTTGACAGGTACATGGGTTATTAACCTACAAATTGGACAAGTTGATTTGTCAATCATAAAAATCGTGGCCCATTTTACTTTTTGGGTTGGTGGCAATCAGAGATCATTTTTTGGGCAGCTTTTCTCTAGGCTATGAGGACTTTTTGAGGTAACTACCTCCCAGTGAAATCCAGACATTTTTTTATTGAAAGACTTCCCTCTTAAAGAGTCTGTGACTCTGTATTATATAACACCCTGGTGAAACCCAAACCTACCTTTTGGTTCTTGAGACTTTACATGCCACGATCATGCATTGCATACATTAAGACTAGAAGGAATGAGCAACGGAGTCTCAAATGCATAAAGCGTCTCGCACCAAACTCAGAATCTTTCACCTTGTCTCCTGGCATCGCCCTAGTACACTTTTAGTCTTTTCCCAGCACTGTCGCGAGCCGGTGCCACTCAAATTCATGAAAAGCATCATCTGATAGTACGTCTTTAACCTGATCCTGGCAAAGCTATTATAAAGCCCACCACCCTTTCGCCTTCGGTTGTTCAAAATTTTTACAGATCCCGCTATAATTTTGGCATGTGACAGGCATGTGGGCAGAAAGGGAAAGAAAGCCGGATAACGATAACAAATGGGACTTGAGTCAGTTGACACTTGAAGGTTCCGTTGGCATTGTGGCTACCTCACGCTATATAATCTTTGGGTCACTGCGAGTAGATCGGATTCATTCAGTATTAAAAACTTTGGAAATAAAGAATAACATACATGCAGTTGCAGCAACGAAAGAATTGAAAGTGGAGGAATCGGGGTCCTGGTCTTCCTTAACCAATGCACTCCGTTAGTCAGACAGCCCTCGGTTTGCGTTCGAAGTTCTACATTTATGGTTAAATATTATAGAGCATTATTATATGATATCTTATGTAGATTACCCAAGATCAAACATAAAATAATTAGGAGAATGTCATAAGGGGATCTTTTTTGTGTGGAAATGATTTCCGTTAGCTTAATATGATTAAATGCTAATTCTTATACAGGAGTTATAAATCTGAGCAAAGAGACTGGGGGAAGCTTAGAGGTGTGCTCTCCATAAAATTTTCTATTATTTGATTTTATTTTAAATATTTATTTTAAGATATATTCGAAAGGTTAGCTAAAGATCCGAAGACAAGAAACACTTCAAAATTTTCAGTTCATTTAGTCGCTGTTTTATCTTTATATTAATTATAAATAGATTATTTAAAGCTTATGCTCAATTATATATTTAATGGCATATCAGAACAATATTAATATAATTTTTATTCTGTAATTGTGGATAATTTCTGAAAATGAAAGACAAATTGAGGTTGTTGTACGCATGAATGTGAAATGTTGACTTTTATTTTTATTTGGAATTTTATGCTAGGACCGCATTTACTTTTCAGATAGAGTTTTATAAAACTTTTTCCATTTGAATATAGTCTATGTGATTTAAATGGAGATTTAACATTCTGAAAGTTTTTAATTGTTCTAATATTTTTTTGTTATAAAAAGGCAATTTTTCTCGTTGAAATTGTTGGCCATGATTAACTATCTTGAGAAAACTAAAATACATTTCTAGAAAGTATAATGCATTCCAAGTGTATAATCTGTGTTTATTGTCCATTACAGTTTTTAAAAATTGTGATTCTAAAACAAGAATGTTACCTTTAAGGTCAATAACAAGATTTTGTTAGCTTTCAGGGCATGAAGCATTATAAGCTATTTGTGAAGATATTTAAATGTTTTGGTTTTTAAAAATTTTGTAAAATTTATTATTTCCAAAGATGATTTTGCCATCTTGTGCCAATTGGAGATTAATTGGTATTTTTAGTGTAAAATACTACCCAATAAATACTGTTTTTAGCATATGGCGTTAAGTGCTTCTAACCTACCGATCGTTTATCAAGAATCCAATGACTAGACCGGCAACAACATAAATTGTCTTACAAAATAACAAAATTGATAAGAGAGTTCACTGGTGAATAACTCTTGCATATACCAAATCAACCTTGTCTTTGCACATCTAGTTCAGCAAATCAAAACTTATCTCACATTAAGAAAAAAATTAGCTCCTTCCACATACTCTTAAATATAATTTTGTAATTTTACCATTGCATTAAGAGGCCTTGGAGAATACAAGCATGGCAGAGTTCAGAACTGAATCCAACAACACCAGCTTAATGAAGGAGGCAACGACAACTGCTTGACATGCGCTTGGTTTGCCACAAAGATAAAATAATACCAAGGTATGGTAAGGGAGGGGAGGGAGAGGGAGGGAGAGGGAGGGAGAGGGAGGGAGAGGGAGGGAGGGAGGGAGAGGGGAGGGGAAAGGGAGGGAGGGGGGACAGGGAGGGAGGGAGGGAGGGAGGGAGGGAGGGAGGGGGAGGGAGGGAGGGAGTTGGGTCCTACAGAGCCCACTTCTCCACATTTGTGTGATATTGTCCACTCTGCGCCCAAACTCGCAAGAAATTGTTCTTGGTTTTTACTCAAAAGGCCTCATACCAATGTAGACTAAGTCCTCCCTTATAAACCCATGATCCTCCCCATTTCTAGCCAATGTGAGACTTTGTATGCACACCCAATTATCATCCCCTCGAACAAAGTTCGACCGAGCCTCCCCTCAAGCGAGATCATATACCCGTCCACATCCTGGAGTCCAGCCCAACTTGAGATCTCCTCCTATCCAAGCCTAAGCCCAACTTTCCCATGGAGTCTACCACTTGTCTTGATAGGCTAACCACGGGTCCATCCGCTCTGCCCAACTCAATAGCTCATCTATCCAACTCCAAGCCCAAACCAAAATCCTTTCCATCAAAAGGCACCGTTTGTCCTTTCAATCGGGGATCCACCACCATTATTGTTCAGCTTCCCGAGATTTTCCTCCACCATGCTACGTTCAGGGCATGACTCTGTTACCACTTGTGGGTCCCTACGGACCCCATATCTCCACATTAGTATGATATTGTCCGCTCTGGGTCCAAGCCCGCACAGATTTGATAATGGGTTTTACCCCAAAAGGCCTTATTCCAATGGAGAAGTTGTCCTCCCCTATAAACCCATGATTTTCCCCACTACTAGCCAATGGGGGACTTTGTTTGTACATCAAACAAAGGGAGGGAGGGAGGGAGGGAGGGAGGGAGGACAACATGAACAAATGAATGAAGGAAGGTAGGAAAGAAGAAGGAAGGAAATGAAGGAAAGAAGGAAAGAAGGATGGGAGGAAGGAAATAATGAAGGAAGAGAGGAATGAAGAAAGGAACGTAGGGATGCTCCCTGTCATAAACAATTAACATGTTATGGGTCTGGTCGATGGATCTATTCTTCTTCCAACATATCTCACTGTCTCAATTAAACTTGATTGCCAAAATTACCTCCTGTGGCGGCAGCAGATGCTCCCTGTCTTAAACAATTAACATGTTATGGATCTGGTCGATGGATCTATTCTTCTTCATCCTCACTATATTCGAACTGATGATTTATATGTGCCCACCCTTAATCCACTATATTCTCAGGGGTATGTTCTAGATCAGACGATCCAAAGCTGGATTGTTGTCATACTATCAGAAGCTGCGCTCGGCCATACTCTTGGTCTCTAGACTGCCCCCACTATATAGCAAAAGCTAAAGTCCATTTATGCATCTCCCTCTCACTCGCACCTTAATCACCTTCGGTTTCAATTGCACACTCTTTGCAAAGGGTCTCTCTGTATTGGGACTTATCTTGACAATGTCAAGAATATTATAGTTGAAACCGGTGAACTACACTAGTGGAAGATAGAGCTAAAACAGGTTCCGGGCATGAGTGGGCAATCGTTTAGAGGGCGCTTCTGTTAGTCGCTTTTCAGTTCTAGTTCCGGACTTCTAGGCTAAAGGTACTTCTAGTGACTGGCTTTAGGCTTTTGTTCCCGCACCTTACATGAATCACATGCCCGAGGAAGAGACCAACTCCAACTGAAACTATCTTTAGCGGTTCATAGTGACTTTTACTTTGCTAAGAGAATGTTTCTTTCCTTTCGGCTAGCAGGCTACGGGCAGATTAACCTAACAACAAAAGCAGGCACTCGTGATAGTAAGTTTCGGCTTTGCTTAACTCATGATTGGTGTAGAGGGGAAGATTTGTTTATGAAATAGTTCAAGAAAGACGCGTCTCATTTCCTTCTTCGTTCCTTCTAATTCATTCACTTCTAGGCTGGTTCTGAATGCTGCGTAACATGATCTTCAACCAACCTCCTCCGCCCTTCTTTCAAATTTTTGGTTAAATACATTACGAGATATTTTTCCATACTTCCCGCATTCAGTTCTAGCTATTTCCTTCTGATTGACCTGAACAACAAATACAGATACCCTCCACCCCTTTTGGCATTACTAATGGAATATCCTTCACTATTTGACTAAAAATGGAACAAAATGATCTTGTTTTGTTCCTCGGTTGAAAAGATATGTCTTGAGCAATCAGGAAAGCACTTTGATAAACAGATTTGATCTTGACCGACTCAATTAAGGTATTTGTGTTTGAAAAATTAGACAATAAAGATCGAATTTTTTGCACTTCATTCAAATAAAAGTTGTACCCATACGGAATTCTTCTGCATCCTAACAGACCGAGAGATTTGAACCTTGTTCCTACATGACCCATGAAAAACCAACTGCCCTTCCATCCCATAGAGAGGGGGCAGAGCCATTTGGTGTCCTTTCCTATCAAGAATTGGGGCCTTACCACTAGCCAATATGCTTTTCTCTCAATTTCTACCATTGGTACACTGTCTTTAAATCTTCCAGCTACTCTTTGCAATGTCCTTTGTATCCCTACTTCCATTTAAAATGTATTGTTTATCTATCAGTTGACTTTCGATCATAATTGTACTTTGATTTTCAACTCTAATGGTTTTTTTTTTTGTGTACAAGAATCCTCTTCAGGTCACATGCTGCTCAAGGGATACAATAAGAATGGTCTCTATGTTGTCGACAATGCTACTTCACCTACATGCATACTTTTGTCTGTGTTCCCTTTTTCCATTGGGCATAAACATTTGTGTCATCCTGGTAGTGCTGTTTTACGTAATGTACTTCAGCGTTTGAATATCAAATTTCTGATTTGAATAAAAAGACATCTTTCCCAGCTTGTTCCTCTCTGAAGTCTACTATTTTTCCACTTCCTTTATCTTCTTCTTTGGCACCCTCTCTGCTGCATACAATCTGTCGACGTTGGGGACCATGTCCAATTACATCGCATAACGGGCTTAAATACTATGTCTCATTTTTAGATCATTTCAGTCTATATACATGGCTGCTTTTAGTTCAGTCAAAGTCCGAAGTTTATACCGCTTTTGTACGTTTTCAGTCCTTTGTTCAAAATTTATTCTCCACCTAAATTAAATATTTTCAGTTTGACAAAGGATCTGAATTCATAAATCAGAAGTTTAAACAATTATTTGCTTCATGTGGCATCCATCATTGAATTTCTTGCCCGTACACTTCACAACAAAATGGCATAGCTGAACGTAAGCATCGTCACCTTGTCACTCTGAGGCACGACTTTGCTTGCTCATACTTCTATGCCAAAGGAACATTGGGACTCTACTTTCTCTACTGCCACTTTTATCATAAATCGATTGCCTGCCTCGGTTTTATCTTCGAAAATCCTTTGAACTACTGTTTGGTCAAAAATCGGATTATTCTTCTATGTGTGTTTTTGGCTGCCTTAGTTGTGCAGCATTTACAGGCTTATACTCTAAGGTGGCATTTCTTCCAACTCCTTCATGTACATCTCCTCCGAGTCAGTGAGAACAGCTATTACCTCTCATAATGCCCTGCTGTCTTGTCACACACCGGTCCTCCTCTTCTGACTAGCCGGTTTGAAAATCCACTTCAATACGTAGCTCCACTGTCTCTCCTATGCATCTTGATACTAATTCTTTGTCGTCGTCCACACAAGGACCTATTCCATCTTCCTCGGTTTCCCTTAATCCTCCTTTACCCAGTCTGGCAATTCCTTTACCAACTGCTCACCTTAATTCCCCAAATGCAACTCATCCTATGACTAACTTGTTCAATGATTGGGTCTCTTACATCGAAAATTTATGTCTCCACTAGTCACCCTTTTGTGCTTTACCTTTCACATGTGGGCCTCACTTGTTACTCTCAAGCTGTGAAACATTCCGAATGGTGTAAGGTTATGGAGGCAGAATTTATTGCTTTATTATCAAACTGTACTTGGAGACATGTTTTTGTACCACAGGGTCAACATGCTATTGTTTGTAAATGGGTTTCTCGCACTAAGACCAAACCAGATGGGAGCATGAACAGAGTCAAAGCTCATCTTGTAGCCAAAGGGTTGAATCCCTATGAGGGTGAGGATTACTTTGAGATATTCAGCCTTGTCAAGTCTGTTTAATATTTGGGTTGTTCTTACCTTGGCTGTTAGCAAAATTTGGACTATCTGGCACTTAGATGTTAGTAATGATTTTCTCAATGGCAATTCAGCAGAAGAGGTTTGTATGGTGCAACCTCCTGGTTTTATTGAAGACACTCAACCGCATGCAGCCTTTCTTCTTCAGAAGTCCTTGTATGGGCTCAAACAAAGCCCTCGGGCTTGATACTATAGCCTTACAACCTATCTACTTGAACTCATGTTTGTTCTATCCAAGGCTGATTCTTTACTTTCGTATAAATATAGTGTAAATTCGGTTATATATCTTCTGATTTATGTTAATGATATCATCGTTACTGGGAGCTCTCCTTCTGTAATTAATTCTCTTATTCTTAGCTTACAATCTGAATTTTCTTAAACTTCTCTCCACTCCCATCCCCACCGGTTTCAAACTCTCTAAGTGTCAGGGCACCCCACTATTTAGTGCTCCAGAGTATAGATTGACTATCGATGCCCTAGTATATCTAACCCTCATCGAACCAGATATTCAGTACACCGTCAACCAAGCCTATTAGTTTTATAGGCTTCGTCTGATGTTCATTGGTCTGTTGTTAGACGCATCCTGCGTTATTTAAAAGGAATGATGCACCATGGTTTCATGATTCAGCCAGCTCGAGACTTCGGCATTGATGTCTTTGTGATGCTGACTGGGGAGGATGCCCTGATGATCGACAATCTGCTACTGGATTCTGTACGTATTTTTGCAACCGATTGTTGCTTCTTCAAGAGCCGAGGCTGAATACAGGATCTTGGCCATAGGTGCTGCTGAAGTCTATTGGGTTTTTCATCTCTTTCGTGAACTCTAAATTTTTCTCAAAGATCCTATTGTCTTATGGTGTGATAATTTGTCTGCAACTTATATTGCTGCTAATTCGATTTTCCATGGTCGTGTTAAGAATGTGGAGCTTGATTATAATTTTATCCCTAAACGGGTGTGCAATGGTCAGGAAGTCGTTCAGTTCATTTGTACTCATGATCAGGTTGCTGATATTTTTACTAAAGGCTAGTCATGAGGACACTTTACTCGGTTTCTCCCCAACCTTTGCGTTTTTTTTTCTAAAAACGCCAACCTTGTAGGGAAATGTTAGAGAGATAAACCCTCCAGAAGATTCTACATGCAGAGACCTGACAAGCACCGATTCTACATGTGTTCAGCCTACCTTAACTTCATCACATTGTATTTTCTGATAATTACTATACTTAGATTAAATCAATCTTTTCTTCTTTGTCAAGTTTTTGAGTCAGTCTCCTAATATGAGGGGGATTTGTAGAGGGGAATTTGTATGTCAAGTTTTAACCTGCACTCTCACACGACCAAATAATTAGAAGAATCTTAGATATTCAGACTCTAGAGTCCTTTGGTACCGAGAGAATAGAGAAGATAGCAGGAGCAAGAGAATAGGAGAAAAGATAGATAGAGGGAGAACAAGAAGAGAACGAGAATCTTATTCTAGTGTGAACTTCCAAAATAAAATCCCAATTTACTTATAAATACACTCCTAATCTAGTACATAATTTACCCAAATATATGTATAACAACGATCCAAATCTCTTAGTACATAATTTACCCTCCTTGTTCCTCTGTGAATCTCAATGACAGTTGGTTACAAAATATAGTTTTAGCCATTAAGTTTCTCTCCTTACATCCTCACAATTAACTCATCTTTACAATGCTTTACTACACGGGGAACAACTGCAGCCATATCTAAACACAGCACCAACAAACAATATCCGCCAATCATACAGTCTAGAAATTATATCAGATCAAAGGCAAGATGTAATACCCCATATCGAATTATATCAGCACAAAAAGACCGTACTTCATCTTAGACTCCGAATATGACTATCCGAGATCACCCCAAAGTGGAAATGTAAACCCTAACTCCGCATTCCTTTCGACCAATGTAAGAAATTGGTAAGTAATGAATCTGGCAAGAAAAGGAAACAAAACAACAAACCACTAGTTTACTAATACAACTCGAACCTCAAAGTGTTTTCCAGAGATCGTAATGCCAAAACCAACCTATAATTAACTACCAAACACAAACCATAGGGCACACCAAGAAAATAAACCCTGCCCACCTGATTTCGGCCCTCTATTCTCCTCGGTGCTTAAAACAACACTGCTCCTAGCCTCCTATGCTCCATATATTGATGGTCCCCCTCCAATGTCATGTACAACGAGTTGGTAAAGAAATAACAAACTCGTTGAAAGCCAAATAGTAAAACATAGTCCGTAAAATATCTCAGATAGCATATTCGGAGGCTCTCAACATCTTGCCTTTTATTTACTAATTTGTTTCCAAATAGTTACAAGATTACCACATATAGGCACATACACTTAATATACTTATATTACAATGATACCTTTCCTACTCATTTCTTTATATCCTCTGGGTAAAAAGTTAATTAAATTAAGTATTTTTTGAGAGAATTTTCTGAAAAAGGTTGATATGTCAATCTTCTAAGATAAAAAAAAACATTTAAATGTTTGCCCCCTTAAAAAAATTCGTGGTTTTGCAACTGGAAGCAAGAGAGGTGATGTAGAGTTTGTAACAGAAAGATGGTGTTGGATGGCTATTGGGTCTTAAATTCCCAAGTTCATGAACTGATAGCAATATAGCTCAACACATTAACCTACCATTGCAACACCATTGGATCAAGACATGATCATTGAAACAAATCACAGTCTTACATATAGTTCTCAACCCTTCAAAGAATGAATTACTAAGGAACCTGTAATATAAGATATTCTTCTTATTCATCTCAATCGTATGAGGAGTATATATAAGTACAAGAGTGTAGGAATTCAAGTCTGTTTAGGAGACTGATTCCGAATCTTAACAAAGAAGTAAAATCTGATTTACAGCAATTACAATATACATAGCAATCTTCCAAAGAAAGACTTAGATCATGATTGGGATTGCTGAGCACATGTATTGTTTGTTGAAGAAAGGTTTTGTACAAAGAATCTTCTAGAGAACCTGTATCTCTAACTTTCCCCCACAAGGTTGGCATTTTTGCAATAACGCAAAGCATAAGTAAAAACCCAGTGAACTGCCCACGAGACAGCCCTTTTGTAAAGATGTCTACAACTTGATCCTGAATGGGAATGAATCACACTGATAATTGGCAACTACATAGTCTCTCTCAAACGAAGTGGTAATCAACTTCGACATGCTTAATTCGGCCAAGGAAAACTGGATTGGCAATGTAAGTTGCAGATAAGTTGTCACACAACAGAATTTGGGTATCTCTGAGAATTATTCGAAGTTCACGAAATAGGTGAAGTACCCAAGAGATTTCAGATGCCGCAATGGCTAATGCTCTGTAGTCGGCCTTAGCACTAGACCACGCAACCGTTGGTTGCTTTTTGGAAGACCATGAAATAAGCGAACCACCAAAGCATAAAAATCCACCTGATCTTGATCATCGTACAACCACCCCAATCAGCATATGAGAAAACATCAATTCCAAAATGGCGAGCTGGTTGAATAAGAAAACCATGTTGTAGAGTACCTTTTAAAAAACACAAAATGTGTTTGACTGCAGACTAGTGTACATTAGTTGGTGCTTGCTGAAATTGACATGCTTGGTTAACTAGTCTACTGAATGTCTGGTCTGGAGAGTGTGAGATATTGAAGAGCACCAACAATATTTCTATATTCAAAAGCATCACCGAGTGGAGTTCCTTCAAATTTTGATAGTTGGGAGCCTGGAGAAACTAAAGTCGAGATTGGCTTAACTTCTGCAAGACCGAGTTGATGCAGTAAATCACCAGAATACTTAGATCGAGAAAGATGAATACCAGCCTTAATACGAACCACCTCAATGCCAAGAAAATAATGAAGAGGGCCCTAATCTTTAACGTAGATTTCTGTCTGTAAGCTGCGAACAAAATCAGTAATAGAAGAAAGAGAAGAGCCAGTGACAATAATGTCGTCAACATAGACCAGAATATAAATCACTGAATCGGCATTGTATCTATAAAAAAAGAGAAATCAGCTTTGGATTAAACAATTCCAAGTTGAATCAGAAAAGATATCAACCGATAATACCATGCTCGAGGACTCAGCTTGAGTCCATATAATGATTTCTGAAGAAGACACACATCGTGCGGGCTAGAGTCATCAATAAAACCGAAGGCTGAACCATGTAGACCTCTTCTACCAATGTGCCATTAAGAAACACATTGTTGACGTCCAACTACTAAATAGCCCAATATTTGCTGACTGCCAAAGTGAGAACCACTCGAAATGTTACAGGTTTAACAACCGGACTGAATGTTTCAAAATAATCTTGCCCTTCATGTTGATTGGAGCCCTTTGCCACTAATTGAGCTTTGTATCTGTCAATACTAACGTCAGGTTTGGTCTTAGTACGAAAGACCCACTTACAACCTATAGTTCATCACCCCCGTGGCAAAGAAACAAGTCTCCAAGAATGGTTGGATAATAAAGTATTAAATTCGGATTTCATGGCCTCACACCATTCTAGATGCTTCACAGCCTGAGAGTAACAAGTAGGCTCCACGTGTGAAGGGGGAAGAACAGATGGATGACGTGTGGAGACATGTATTTTGGGTTTAAGGGACCCGGTCATAGAGTGAGTAGTCATAGGATGAGTGGCTAAGGGAGCAGTAAGATGAACAATTTGGCGAGGTGGATCAGAAGCAGGTAAAGAGGAAATTGGAGCCAGCGAGCACGAAGATCTGGACTCGGGTCTAGTAGTAGAAGAAGAAGGTGAAGATCGAATAGTATGTCGGCTGACAAAAGGAGACAGTGAGTTCGGTTGAGCAGAAGAGGAGAGTAAAGGTGAGGCAACTCGGGAGGAAGAAGGTAGAGGCAAGAGTTGAATTGGGGAACTCGGAAGAGATGGAGCTGTCAATGTGAGAAGCAAGGCCGCCTTGGAGAATGGAAAAGAAGTTTCATCGAAGATCACGCTGCAACTGATGTACACCCGACTTGTAGAAACATCAAGACACCTGTAACCTTTATAATTAGGATGATATCCAATGAAAACACATTGGAACAGAATGATCTTCCAGCTTGTGAGAAGTGTAAGGGTGTAAGTGAGGATAACAAAGACAGCCAAAAATACGCATAGAAGAATATTCTGGTGAGCGCCCAAACAAGAGTTCAAAAGGGATTTTGGAAGAGAAAACTGAGTACGGAAGTCGATTTATAAGAAAAGTAGCAGTCGAAAATGCTGAGTCCCAATGTTCATTAGGCATAGAGGCTTGCGCAAGTAAAGTCATGCCGACAGAGATTGTGGCAATGCTTGCTCTCGGCAATACCATTTTGCTGGGGGGGGGGGGGTATTTGGGCACGAGATTCGATGATGACCACAAGAGGCAAACAACTAGTTAAATCGATGATTGACGAATTCATATCCCCCATCAGATTAAAAGTATTTTATTTTTGTGGAAAATAAATTTTCCACAGAGGATTAAAAACGTGGAAACGACGAGTAAACTTCAGACTTTGTCTGAAGTAAAAAGAACCATGTGAAGCAACTGAAGTGATCGTAAAAAGATACATAATATTGAAATCTGTTCCTCGACGTAATAGGACAAGGTCCCCATACATCTGCTGAGATCGTATGCAAGGGAGATGGTGTTGAAGTAGTGGACTTCGAGAAGGGCAAAGTGACTGATTTTATAACGCAACAAGCTGGGCAAGATGCCTTTTTATTAAAATCAGAAACTTTAATATTTAAATGTCTGAATACAGTACCCAAAGCAGAACTACCAGGATGTCCTAAGGTTTATGCCAAAAGGAAAAAGGCGACCAAACTGAAAGTAAACAGGTCGGTGAAGCAGCATGATCGACGACATAGAGTCCACTTCTATTCTTCCCCTTGATTAGTATGAGGCCCGTATTGGCTTCCTGCACACATGAGCCATTAGAGTCAAAAGTGATTGTGTAGTTGTGATCATAAGTGAGTCGAGAAACAGACAACAAATTTTTAAGGGAAAAAGGAACGCATAGTACATTGCGAAGTGAAATAGGCTGATTTAATGGAAGAGTACCAATGGAAGAAATTGGCAAACCCAAACCATTCTCAAGGATCACTTGATCCAAGCCTTTATAAGGAGTACTCTCAGCAAACTGTGAACCATCAGAGGCGATGTGATGAGAAGACCCCGAATCAGTGTACCAGGCTGCATCATGGTGGGGATCTTTCTGCGCAGAATATGCCTGAGAATAAGTAGCTATAGGCTCATATGCCAAGTTGAACCTGTTTCAGAATTGAATGGCCTCATGGCTGACTTTTTGACATATTTGAAAAGTCGGGTGATTGGCTTTGTCACGACGATCTTGCTGGCCGCAACCTTGTCCACTGTCTGAATTTTGACCACGGCCACGGTTGGAGTGGCCACAGCCTCTCTGATTAGGGTGACCTCCTCTACCACCTCTAGCGGCTACATTGGCCGAAGGGGAACCTGCAACATCAAGTTGAGTAAACTGGACATGCATCTGATGACAATGCTCCTCTGTGAGAAGGAGATTCTGCAATGAGTTGAAAGTATAAGGCTCATCTTGACGGGTAACAGACTGGGCAAATGACTCAAACTCCTGGCCAGTCCTGAGCATATGTAGTGAGTAATAGTCTGATCACCGAGTGGTTGTCCAGATGCTGAGAGATCATCTATAATGCGCTTGACGGAGTCCAGATACGCTGACATGGACAATGACCCTTTGGGAAGAGTCAGTAACTGAAAGCGAAGATGATTAAGGCGTGACAGAGATGTTGAATCATATGTTAACTTCAATTTCTGCCACATTACAGCAGCAGTGGGTAGACCGAGAGTGTGTCCAAGGGCTGCTTTAGATAACGTGGCAACGATCCAGCTTTGGATCGTCTGATCGAGAATAAACCACTGGGAGTACAATGGATTCGGAATAGAGCCAACAGTCGCATCATCAAGAATGTGCTTCGGAGGAGGAACGATGGATCCGTCAACCAAACCCATCACCTGTTGACTATTTAAAACTGCTAACATCTATTGACAGCATAAGCGATAGTTCTGATGGTCCAATTTTATGGAGACAATGAGAAATATTGGACAAAATCAGATTGAATCGGGCATGAGTAGAGCCAAGATCAAAGGAGAGCCCACGTGGGGAAGGGACCATGGTTGCCTCATTGTTGACCACAGATGGAGTAGTGGAAGATGAAGGAGGCTGATTGGCAGCCATTAGGGCAATGAACGAGGAGAAAAGAGAAGAAGGAGGACGTGAAGAAGAAGACCTAGGATGTATGCCTAGGGCTGGCCTGATACCATGTAATGTAAGATATTCTTCTTATTCATCTCAATCGTATGAGGAGTATATATAAGTACAAGTGTGTAGGAATTCAAGTTTATTTAGGAGACTGATTCCGAATCTTAACAAAGAAGTAAAATATGATTTACAGCAATTACAATATACATAGCAATCTTCCAAAGATAGACTTAGATCATGATTTGGATTGCTGAGCACGTGTAGATTTTGTTGAAGGAAGGTTTCTGTATGAAGAATCTTCTAGAGATTCTGTATCTCTAACAGAACCCAATTGTATCTACATATACAAGCAACAATATGTAACAAGATAAAAGTCGAGGCCATAACATGTACCCCTTACTCAAATCTTGACTAGTACCAAACTTTGCACAGCGCAAAGCCACAATCTATACGCTAGTCTATCTCAAAAGGGCCATAGAATGTACTATCCAGCAAGCAAACGAATCCAAACAATGGAAACTCTCTACCCTTCCAACCATCAGAAACACCTCCCTGGTTGAATTGGATTGAACTCATACCAGCTAAATATATAGAGTAGCATAATTGATATAATCAATCAAAACAGAAGTTATACATAAACCATAAGATCTCACATCAAAATCATCAATGGATTGCCATGGGTTGGCCTCAGCCATGAGAAGTTGAGAAAACTACTCGCTCATGGTTCACAAGTCACAACATTTTATTTAAAATATCACATTCATTACAAAATAAATCAAGCAAAAGGCATCAGAACCTATTGCAAGTAGAAATTAAACTTAAAACTTACTGAAATTGAAGAACAAAAGTAAAACCTCAAGCAAAAGGCATGAGGCGTCGCCCAACACAAGTAACGTCACCAATGCAAAAGGTGTCAAATCCCAATGTTATGGTGTCTTCTTCAGTAACTTTCTGTTATTCATATCATGTCTCTAACATTAATGGTGTTACTCCAAGCAAAAGGCATCCACAATGTGTACTGCAAAGGCATCAGAACCTCGGTCACCCTATCTTCTTCTTGTTTCTTCATTTTAGCTCATTCCTTTCTTTAACTTCATCTTCTTTCATCTTCTTATACCTTACACCTGAAACTATCAAGAAAATTCAGAAATAACATCAAACTCATAGCAAATAACTAGTTTTGAATCATGCAAAACATAAAATTTAAAGAACTTAACTGGGGCAGGTTTGTTACACTAGGTTTATTGGCCAGTTACCTATTTGGGTTGGGTGCTGTATTTCCAACTTGCAAACGTTTGCAAGTTGGAGTTAGGTGGTGGATTTGACTAGTTGCATTTGGGTTAGTTCTCAAGTTGAGCATCGGAGCCATGTTTACAAGCCAAGGACTAGTGGTGGGTTTGTTGGAATTATCACTTGCACTAGTAGAACACACCTTCGCCCTATGGTTAAAAATCGTCGGCCCAACAGCCCAACCCTTCGGGTCATCAGTTCCTGACGAGAAATGACCGTGGGGTGATTACCAGGTCGGGCAAGCATTTGCCCGACTTTACGTCCATCGAGGCATTTTTCAGCATGACAATGGGTAAGGACAATCGGTGATAAGGCTAAGGGATCACAGTGGTTGTTTAATGCCAAGAAAGAAACTGACTCCCGACGGGTAAAATTCGTCATGATAGAAGATAACACTTGACGGTGATTTGTACATAAACAAAAAAAACTGTGGATTGCAAACTTACCTCCTCGTCATAAAAATGACGTAGGGACTTTGACCCAAGTGTGTGCGTTGATCTCATCCATGTCTAATTGACCGTGTTGGATTTGGACATCTCTAGCATCTTATCATCCTTCCAATAAGCAACAAGTTTTTTCCATGCTGCCGGACAGATAGTGGATATCGGATTATGTAGAAGTTCTTCAGTCTTACCATGTTGAACTTTTGCTTATAGTTTTTTTTTTTTTTTAACAAAATCCATACTTTAAGTTTTAAAATTGTATTTGTAAGTTAAAAGGGCACTTAAATCACAATTGTGCATATTATGCAATGAAAGAACAAAGTCATTAAAGCCTAAATTGGATTTTCTATTTATGTTTTGTTGATCTTCTTTGTTAGCCTCTTCTATTAGCGACAACAATTCCATGAATTGATGCAACTAACAAGTTTTTAAGCGTCGTCTACCACTTTGCTCAATAAACAAATCGTCCTACCATCTCTGAGTTTAAACGAATAAGCCTATGTCATCTCTTTACATGATAAATCAATCAGCCAACTCTAACTTTTGCATCACAACTTAATATCAGTAATCAAAACTACTTTCTTTTATAGTTATTCAACTCGATCGAGTGATGTCAGCTTGTTTAAATGGTGAGGCATGACTCACCCCAATTACCCAAATCACCATACTTCTAAAGACTCAAGCAGCTCAAGTATAGAACCGAGGTTATCACGTCGTCGGCTTTCAGACCTTGACAAAAATGATAGTAAAATAGAAGTTTAGCATAATTCTATTATTCCAACTAAGAGGCTTATCTGAACTAGTATAAGTTCCAAATGATACATAAGAAAATACACCACCAATTTATAAGTGTCTAACTAGTGTATAAAAAAACATAAAAATCCCTCAAAAGATAATATCTATTCTATCTTAAAATTAAATACAAAGATACTTTATCTTCAGTTTGAATTGAAATCCAACTAAATTCAAACCTCCTATCTCCCATTTGATTTTAAAACTCTATTTAAATTCAAATAGTTTTTCATCCTTCGGTTTGGTTCACTACGGTTCATTTATTCTTTGACCTATCCGCCGGCTACACAATTCGAGGGTGGTTTGGATCAAATGAAAACCCAAACTAAATGGTCCGTCTTCGGATTGTACAAGGTGAGTTAGGTGTATCCATTACCCCTGGCTTCATCGCACTCCCAAACAAACTCCTCCACCCATAATGCAAACGTCCTCGTCGCATTACTCTTGTCTTCAGATCTTTTGATCTAGAACTTCAATCTTCGTTTTTGTCGTAGAGACCTTCTCTCAAAGCTCTTTGTTCTCGCTTCAGTAACATGGTCCATTATAATCATGCAAATATTCTCCATATCCTCAAATCTAGAGAAGAATGAGTTAAGAGATACTTCAAAAGTCATATTTTCCTTACCGGCATATGTCATTACGTTAGCGCACTCTGATACCAATTTGTCACGCTGCTGGATTGACCAAGACCGAAATTTGATCTTTTGTAGACTGCACCCTAGCTCACAAGTTTGTTTGAGGCTAGTCAGCCTAACTCCACCTAAGATCTTAACGAAAATAATAATCTAATTCAATTATTCCAACAAATACAAGCTATTGTGACCAACAATTCCTGATGATAAATAATAAAATACACCACCTATTTAGAGGTATCTGACTAGTGTATAAAAAGACTTAAAAACTCTTAAGATGATAAGATTTATACTATCTTAAAATCATATACAAAGATATCTTATCTTCAATTTGAATTCAAGTGCATCTGAATTCAAACCTCCTATCTCTCATTCGTATGTAGGCAGTGTTTTAAAAACCGAAACGATCTGCCCGGTTCGACCTGGTTCAACAAGAACTGGGGCTTTGAATGGTTCAGTTAGCTTAAAAACCCGTAAAAGGTCAAAAACCGGATGACCTAGCCGGTTTTATTGGTTCAACTGCTCAACTGTTAAACGGACCGAACCGGTTGAACCGGTCTAGTTACCTTTGGCCAAAAGCAATTTAAATTCATTTTAGGCATGAACCAAATTGGCAAAGCCATTAACAGGTATAGTTAATTAAAACATAATATTTTGTTCTAAATGATGCTCCTATCTCACATACCCGGTTCAACCACCAGTTGAACTTGGTTGAACTGGTTCAACCAGAATCAAATGCTCCTCCGGTTCGATGACCGTTTCGGTTTTTTAAACACTGAATTTAAGACTATTTAAATTCAAATGGTTAGTCATCATTTGGTTTGGTTCATTATGGTTTGTTTATCGTCTGACGCATCCACTGGTTGCACGGTTTTTAGGTTGGTTCGGGTTAGATGGAAACCCAAACTAAATGGTCCCCCTTTAGGTATATAAGGCTGCGATTGGGTGCACCCATTGGTCTTGGGTTCATCGCACCCCTTAACACGAGGCGTGTCTCCAAGTCATAAACTGAGTCATTGATACGATTCAAATATCCCGAATCTCCTTCCCGTTCATCTTTTTCCCTTCATCTTCTTCATCTTCGATTTTGTCTTTTATTTTCCCTCGTGTTTTGTTTTAAAGCAGTTTAGTTATATTAATTTATCAATTCATTCTACCCTTTATAATCTTATTCCTAACATTATGCTGGTTAAAAGGTTTAACGTAAATATTTTAAATTCAAAACAGCAAGTATAACATCAAAATGGCTGATACGTTTCAATATTATCAACTAAAACTGAAAATATCACTGAATATTGATCCCATCAATGAATTAGTAAAAAACTAATTTTGCTACTTTTAAATATTCTATTATAAATATAATATGGTAAACATAAAAATTCATACTTGATTTGTTTTTAAATTTCAAATAATTATGAATATTATATTACATACATTTATATTGCTCCTATTTTTTCTTAATGTAAAATATTTGAATTAAGGTAATTTATAGCTTGGTTGATACTTTATTTCAATAAATATATCCTAAAATACCATAACTTTTTTGTCTTTATTTTAGTATTGTTTACTAATTACTTATATATATAGAGACATTATTAATTAAAATATTAATTAAGTACTCTCTAAATCAACATAATATAATTATCTATTAATGTGAAAATAGTGATAGGATAGACTAAAATCTTTAGTATTAATGTCATAATAATACATTTTAAGTAATAATTTATATTCACTAAATATGTAAGAATAAAATAATAAAAATTCTGACATTTATTGCTAATTTAGAATTTTTATGTTTTATATAATCAATTGATATACCAGTATTAATATTTTTATTATTTTAATTCGTAGTCTGATATTATATATCCTCATGTAGATAATTATTTCAAATAATTTATATTTTTCATAATCTTTTGAGGATTATTTAAGGCCAAGCGGTCCATTTTAAAGTGAAGCGTTACAGTGACTCTCCAACTAACTTGGCCCAGTTCAGTCGAATCGGTTAGAAAGACTAATATTGAGGACCCCAAGCCGGATTCCAATTGCGAGCTGCGAACATGTGCCTCGGGAACAAATCCATGTTTCAGGGTTGACGACATTCATGCATCTCTCCCAATTTTTTAACTCAAATTTTTGCTCCCTGCACCCGGCTCCCATACCGTCCAATGCATCTAGACCACTCCGTTCACAGCAAATTGGCATACATTACGATTCATTTAAAGCTTGCGGACAAACTGGCCGGGTTTCAAACTGGCCCAAGTGGGGATTCATGATTCAAGATTCATAATCACTATAATATCATTTGAGAGAGACTTCGAATTGTTGTCGGACCGGAGCTAACTGATCAAGTCATTTGATTCAAAACCCAATGAAAGATGAAGCTTTATTACTCGAACTAGAGAACAGATAGTCCTATAAATATTCCCATTTTCAGTATTTTTATGGTCGACAATTACTTGACCTTGTGAATTAACGAAGAACAAATATGTCTCGAGACCCGATTCGGAAGATGATTTCTAAATAAAAAAATTAGTAGATGAAAATACCTTTTCATTTTCTCCATTCCCCAAATACACAAACCCCAATTCCTGCTCCAAATAGTTCTTATGTCACTAAATATAAAATGAGTAGTCTCCATCAGGCCATTAGAGATTTTGAGTGACCCAAAAATTATAATTTATAAGATTACATGTAGAATAAAAGAAGAATAAAACATGCCTGTTTGATAAAGACAAATACATAAAACCTAAGAGAGCAGAAAGTCATTTTTCTTAAAGAAAATTAAAAAAATGAACTTGTCATTTAAAGAGTACTCTAGATCTTAAACAATGTAATAAAACAAGTTCACTTTCTAATCCATGAGGGAGATGGATTTGAGCAATAATGGGGGACCAAACTAGCACCAGAACCTTATTTTCAATCCAAATAAATCTCTGAAAATTTTATACAGATTCATAAAAAAAATATATATCATATATAATAGTGTGATAAAAACGGAATTAAATTGTTGATTACAGAGGTGGAATTTATATATAGAGAAAATACGGGGTGAGAAGATTCGGAAACACCAAATACATCTAACTACCATCCACTCTCCCGTGTCTCACTTTTGCACATTTTCCACTCCCAATTCTCAATATATTCACGAATATATTAACACCAAAAACTTACCCTCCCTCTCTTTAACATGATTTGGCAAAATATTGATTAGACGATCTAATTGCCTAGAAACAAAAGAATTTTAATGAGAAAAGACTCGTCATAATTAAATCTTTACAAAAGATAATAAGATATCTTCTACGTTAGGTAGTCATGATCTTCATGATCTTCCATACTTCAATATCTTTTACATTCCCTTGCAAGTGGCTTGGCGAAGATGTTGATTAGTAAGTGCTTGAATTGTATAGACCTTTAGTGAATATATTGGCTAGTTATCGCTCATTCCTGAGCCCTTCCGTCGCAAGTGATAATCAACTCTACTAATTTCATCCGACCATAAAATATTGGATCTGTAGCAATATGAGTTGTTTGTAGGTTACCACATCAAATAGTTGGTGCATATTGAAGATATATGCGAAAGTTCTTCTAGCAATGGTAGTTTCCAAGAAACTTCAGAGGCAACAAGAACTAAAACACGGTATTCAACCTCTGCACTTGACCTTGCAATTGTCGATTTATTTATAAATGAAATTAGAGTACCGCTTAGTAAAACATAATAGCTCGAAAGAGAATTTCAACTCTTTAGCAGTCTCCCTAGTATGTTATTACAAATTCCTTGAGCCCTATATGTGAAGATGAATTTAAAAAAAGTATATAAAATAAAGTGCCTTTAACATGCCTCAATATCATTTTCATATATAGCTGATTGGCTGGTATACCTATTGGAATTGGCACGCTTGATTAACAGCATATTGTATGCCAGGACGTATGAGGGCTATAATGCTACGGGAACGGAGGCTGTACTCCGCCCGAGTACAGAAACTGACGTGGATGGCTTACGTGGCGATCCAAGTCAAATGCTGAACCAGACGTTACAAAACCCTATTCGGGCTAAAGCTTTCGTCTTCGGATTCGGGTTCAGGAAATTCTTTCCCTCCTTCCCTCTGCTTCCTCCTTCCCTCCCGCTTCCTCCTTCCCTCCCTCCAGCGGCCTCCCTACAGCGCGACGTCCCTCCCGTGGCGTCCCGACGGCGGCCTCACCACCGCGGCGTTCTGACAGCAGCCACCCACCGCGGTATCCCCACGGCGTCCCTCCTGCAGGTCCCTGCCGCGGCGTCCCTCCCGCGCGTCTCTCCCACTGGCAGCGACGCTGCAGGAAGCAGCAGCCGCAGGAGGGACGTCGCGGGAGGGTCGGGTTCGCTGTCCGGTTCGCTGTCAGGTTCGCTGTCGGGAGGCCGGTGTCGGAAGGCCGGTGTCGGGAGGCCGGTGTCGGAAGGCCGGTGTCGAGAGGCCGGTGTCGGAAGGCCAGTGTCGGAGGCCAGACGCGCGGGATGAGGCAGCCGGACGCCGCGGATGGAGGCGGACGCCGCGACGGGCGGCCGGACGCCGCAGACGAGGCCGGACGCCAGACACCGGGCGCCGAGGGACGGACGCCCAGGACGGCGACGCCGGGGACGGCGACGCCAGCGGGCGGACGGACGCGCGAGGAGCGACGCGCGCCGGACGCTGCCGGCGACGCTGCGGGGACGGACGCCGCAGGGGCGGCGACGCCGGGGACGGACGCTGCTGGACGGCGACGCGCGACGCCACGCAGACGGACGCCGCGACAGCCCGTGGGGGGGGCGGACTCCGCGACGCCGCAGGACGGACTCCGCGGTGGGAGGCCGCCGTCGGGATGCTGCTGTCGGGAAGCAGCGGGAGGGCCGCCACGCTGTCGGGAGGCCGAAGGAGGGAGGGAAAGAGGAAGGGGGAGGGAAGGAGGAAGCGGGAGGGAAGGAGGAAGTTGGAGGGAAGAGGAAGTGGGAGGGAAGGAGGAAGCGGGAGGGAAGGAGGAAGCGGGAGAGAAGGGGAAGCGGGAGGGAAGGAGGGAAAGAATTTCCCGAATCCGAACCCGAAAGCATTAGCCCGAATAGGGTTTTATAACGTCTGATTCAGCATTTGACGTGGATGGCCACGTAAGCCATCCACGTCAGTTTTTGTACTCAGGCGGAGTACAGCCTCCGTTCCCGTAGCATTACTCCTAACTTTTGTGGGGCACCGATAACTATATCATATTGTTTTAAATCCGTGAGAGCAATACCATAATTTTTTGACATTTGTTTGCCTATAATGATCGTCATGGCAACAGGCGTGGTGTCCATCAGTGAAAGCCAATGCAAAAGATCATTAGTATACTTAGCTAGTGAAAGATTTAGCCCACAACCCATACACTTGACTTTAATAGGAAGGAATAAATGAAGTTAGCTCATGTCCCTCATAGAAAACACGTGATGGAGAGTCCCTTTAATGTGATTTATATTCAGAATACTATTGTGAATAATAACAATGTTGTCAACATGTATAAAAATATAAATATTACTCGTTGAAGTATATCAATGTCAGCCAATGAAGTGACAAAACCACCTTCAATTAGAATATCTGTGAGTGGATGATACCAAGTGTGAGGGTTTTGCTTTAATCCATACCGTGATTTGGGAAGGCAACATACTGCATTAGGATGATCTGACTTTTAAACCTTGGTGGTTGGACCATATACACCTCCTCATTAAGAACACCATTGAGAAATGCATTTTTGACATCCAATATACAGATGTCTCATTGCTTTTAGACTGCTAACATAATTTCCATGTGAATACTGTTTGGCTACACTAGCTGTCTGAACTTGTCAAAGTAATCATTCTTTCGCACTGGTTAAATCATTTGGTAAATAAACATGCTTTGTAGAATTCAATACCGCCGGACGTGCTTGATTTAATACACCCACTTGTATCCTATGACTTTGTGCCCCTGTTAGAAGAGAAACAAGAGACTGAGTTTAGTTAGCTTCCAAAACATTAAACTCCCACTTTGGAGACTTCAATACAGCGATAAAGGTTGTTGGTTCAATTTCGGTGGTATGCATTGGACAGGGGTGGCAGGTGGCGGTCAAGATTTTTGGTATGAAGTTACTTGTCTGAAATCTTGTTTTCATCAGATGAGTTGCTAGGGGAGCTATTGGGTGGTTGTTTGGTAAAGGAATAGGAGTGGGTGATGGTTCAGGTGAGTTTGATTCAATCACGGACAACAATGTGGCCTCAAGGGAGTTCTCTGCCAAGATTTTGTGGGATCCGTTTGTAGCTGGAGAGCTGCGAGTGCAATTGTATGTGTGAGCTCAGTCGATGGTATTTGTGGTCCGGTAGCATGAATATGTGAAATTTGTATAAGAGAAATTGGACCTATGGAGGAGGGCGCATTATCTGAAATCAATAGAAGGGTGCCTGAGCAAACTTGAACACAACCTCTTAAAATCGACACTCAGTAATTCCACTAGTAATTGGAATGATAACACAGAAAGATACATGGTTTCAATCTGTCGTTAAGTTTGTGTTCGGCAAACGAAAGAAGGTAACATTAACAAAGATGACCAAAATCTTGAATAGAGAATGATCTGGTTTCTCATGAAATAGAACTTCCACTGGTAGAAAACCACCGTCCGCCGGTGCGGGCAAACGGCGCCGGCAAAATACGAATACCCGTCGGCGGATATTCCGACGACGGGTACAATCATATCGTCGGAAAGTGCGTCGGCGGACAACTCGGCCGACGCGCGAACGAAACTATTCGGCCGACGACGGACAGAAACGCGTTGGCGGAATGGATTTCTCTGACGCGTTGGTATGCGTCGGGGGAATCGCGTCGGCGAAAGGATTCCCCCGACGCGTAAGAGTGGGTTGGAGGAATGGATTCCCCCGACACGTAAGAGTGCATCGGAGGAAAGGATTCCCCCGAAGCCTTTCGGTGCGTCGGCGAAATGGGTGCGTCGGCGGGATGAATCCCCCGATGCCTTCCTTGATGTGCGTTGGCGGAAAGAGTTTCAGCCAACGGTTCACCCATAGGGGGAAGTTTTTTTTCCTGCTTATTCACACCACATCAGATACAACTATTCTTCGTGGACAACGATGTAAAAGTCTACAATGTAAAAGTTTATATATACACATAATGCACAATGTTAAAGTTTAGATACTATGTAAAAATTAACATGTAACGGTTATATACATATAATGCACAACCACAATATCTTCAATGATGCGATTGGTCGCTTCCTCCATTGTTCGAAGATCCTGCACAAAGTTAATACATCAACATTACAGACATACATTTATGTTCTTCAATTTAAACTAATTCAAAAGACTGAAAACAATACTTACCTTGTTGTGATTGTGCAACAATCAACTTTTCTAACCTCTCCATGTGTTGGGTCAGGGCGTCTACCTTCTGGGACAATGCCTCATTCTGTCGTCTCTCCTTCTCCAATTGTTCAAACAGGGCCACATAACTACGAGAGCTTGAAGAGACACCTCTACGGAGTCGAGCACCTGTTCCAACTCCTCTCTCATATCCATCTTTGTGGCCCCAAATACTTTATCCAGTACGGGTGTCACGTCTCTGGGATCCTTGGAGGTAGTGACATTACATTTGAGGGCTTGTTGACGAATAGCTTCATACACAAGAAAATAATAAATTTAAATAATCAAGGTTAATCATAGTTCAACACCGTTCATAAAGCACTTGATAACTTACAAAGTGTTCAGCTGTTATTTCATCTAGATAAGTCTCATCTTTCCTCTAGTGAGCTTTGAGGTATGCCATCCGGAAGGTGTAGCCATCAGGATCGGCTGTACGCTGTAATTAATTCTATTCTAAGTATTCTAGGCTCAAATTGAAAAGTCAGTTTAGTTCAAACTTCTAAGACATATAAGTACTTGTTCTTCTAAGAATCGGAGAAAAGACTTCGACCCAAGGGTATGTGTTGTCTTCAACTTCTGTCGATTACGACTATTCTGTTCATTGATACATAGAATCTTAACATTGTCCTAATATTTAACAAGGAGAACCCAGTCTTCTTGGCTCATACCATGTATGGGACAAGTCTTAAGTTGTTCTGCAGTCTTCCCATCAGCGGTGAGCATATGAGATCGTGTTGTCCCTCAAGGTCCTGGTTCATACCTTACCGGTCTAGTAATCTTGGACTCCATCCCCTCAACATAACATGCACAAAAAGTAGTTACTTCTTCCATCAAATATCCTTCTGCAATGAAACCCTCCGGCCGATTTCTGTTACGAATGTAATTCTTTAGTGTAAGCAAGTGATCATTTCACAGTCAAAGTTCTGTCCATTTTCACATTTTCGACATAGACAACGCATAAGACCATTTCCTTGCACCTCAGCCGTTCTTTTGCATAATCTATAAAAAAATTGACTCCAGCAACAAACCTAGGATGACACCGAGCTGGCTTTGTCTTGTACTCATACATCCATCTCTTATCATTGAAATAGTTCATATCCATGGTAATTATCAAAGATAATCTACTGGAAAAGAAAAGAATGGTCGTTTAATACTCAATTAGGTAACTCACTTCATCAAATTATCTCCCTCTTACTTCCACAATAAGGAAACCACCCTTCTTCTAAAATGTCAATCTTTCCATTTTTCATCCTTCTCAAACTTCAAAACCAAACTTGAAGATTTTAATGCAATAGACATTGGACTTATTTGATTCAACCATTGTATACATATACATAAGCATTTACAAGTTAAGAGCTATAACATAATGCAGAACTCTTGAAACATATATCAATCATTTGAAGCTGATTCCAAATTGAAACAGAGTCATTACTTACCAAGGAGTAACTGTATCAAGCGCAAATAACACGCCCCCAATGAAAGCTCTGAAGACAGCAGTATCTAATTATCAACTGCAACAACGATCAATTATAACAATCATTAAATAGTTTTTTTGAATAAAAAAAACCTCTTTGTAGTAGCAAGTGATAAGGTGCTTGCCTGTCTATACCAAAAACTATAGAACTTGGACAACAACCAGAAAGGAGTAATAAATGCAATCAGAAATCAGTTAAGTTATTTGAAAATGATGCCACCCTCCCCTCTCCCCCCCCCCTCCTCCAATGACTAGCCACCGTCCTTCTTTCTTTCCTACAAATGAAAAAAACAATCAAGAATTTCAATTCACTTAAATGGCATCTACGACAACTATACCTCAGCAAGAGAGAGAGAAAGAGAGAGAGAGAGAGAGAGAGAGAGAGAGAGAGAGAGTAATTCATGGAAACTTCTCAAGGAATAAGAAGCCAAAAGAAAGAATAATAATTGACAAGATGTATGACTACACTGCTTAAGAAGGAGAAAGTTTAATTGGAAAAAACTAATGGTTTTCTGAATTTCAATTTTGTAAAAACTGCATAGCAAACATTCTAGGCTTCTCGATATCATAAAGAAGACTGGAAAATCAGTTCAGGTATGTAGGTACATGCAAATATAGACGATGACTTCAATTCCCCTGAGTGCATAATCTCATGAATACTTACCACACAAAGACAATTAAGGTATGTAGCCATGTGGACAAGAATGCTAATTCAGAGAGAAACCGAGAGAGAGAGAGAGAGAGAGAGAGAGAGAGAGAGAGAGAGAGAGAGAGAGAGAGAGAGAGAGAGAGAGAGAGAGAGAGAGAGAGAGAGAGAGAGAGAGAGAGTGGAATTCAGAGAGAGAATTAGAGAGAGAGTGGAATTCAGAGAGAGAATTAGAGAGAGAGTGGAATTCAGAGAGAGAATTAGAGAGAGAGTTTTAACTCGGGTAAACAATGAGAGATAGAGATAGAGGGAGAGAGAATTAGAGAGTGAAAACGAGTTTGAGAGATAGGAATAGTGTTTTAAGTAGAGAGAAAGCTGAGAAAAAAATAGAGATAGAGAGCAAATCAGAGAGAGAGAGAAATATAATAGAACAAGATCAGACAAACCCGAGAGATTATTAATACAAAAAACTAAGAGAGAAAGAGAGAAAACCCAGAGAGATAGTGATGAAGTCAGAGAGAGAGATAAGAGAATCACATAAGAGGGTGAAACCAATTTTCAGAGACAGGGAAAGGGAGAGAAAAGCCTAGAGATAGAGAGGAAGTCAGATTCAAACACTTTAATTAGAGAGTGAAAATGATTTTGAGAGAGAGAGTGAGACCGAGAGAGTTTTAACTAGAAAAAATTCCGAGACTTTCTTAAGCTGATCTCCTATTTAAACAAAAGATCAAATGGTCAGTATAGTAAAATTGCAGCAGAAGGACTCATATATTAATAATAAAAAAAGAAAAGAGTTCCTATCACAGCTGAATCTTATTGTAGGAGCATAATAAATTGATAGTCAATCGGGTCTCATACGCTACCATTACCACTATTGATGCATTATAAAGAAGTATTACTTTGATAGCGGGTATATTTGCCATTCTTCAGTAACTAAAGAGAAACATAGCATTCATCATTATTCACATTACATCGAACACATACTAGCACAGGGAGAACTTATGCAAACTATTGAACAAGATGATACAAATAAGCAACTGTGCAATAAGTATCATCAGATCATATTAGTAAAAATTAACCAGTAATCATCAGTTAATATGGTCTCTTAAGCTGCAATAATTTTCAAAGAGATAGTGAGGAGGTCAGAGAGTGAAACAAATTTTCAGAGATAGTTTTAACTAGAGTGAAACAAATTTTCAGAGAGAGAGAGGGAAAGGGAGAGAGAGAATTAGAGAGTTAAAATGATTTTTTGAGATAGTTTTAACTAGAGAAAAACTTGAGAGAGAGAGAGAGAGAGAGAGAGTGAGAATTAGAGAGTGAAAACTCATTTAGAGAGAGATAGAAAGACTGTCATAAGTAGAGAGAAAGCTGAGAGAGAAATCAGAGAGAAAACCGAGAGAGAGAGAGAGAGAGAGAGAGAGAGAGAGAGAGAGAGAGAGAGAGAGAGAGAGAGAGAGAGAGAGAGAGAGAGAGAGAGAGAGAAGAGAGAGAGAGAGAGAGAGAGAGAGAGAGAATTACAGAAGAGATTCTGAGACAAATTGAGAGAGAGGGACAGAGAGAATCAGAGAAAACCAAGGGAGAGGAAAACCGAGACTAGAGAGAAATCAGAGAGAGAAGAGAGAGAGAGAGAGAGAGAGAGAGAGAGAGAGAGAGAGAGAGAGAGAGGGATAAGCGACAAATGTAAATAGAAACTAGAGATGGAGGTCGACGAAGGGGAAGAGCCAAAACAAATTAAAATTACCTGTGGCGAGGGGGAAGAGCCTTCCGTCCACGGCGATGAGGTCGGAGGAGTTCTACGTCGGGAGGGCGGCCGGAACACGGAGGAGAGCGCCGGAAATCGCCCCGAGAGCCTTCGAAAGATCATGGTTTTCGAACCCATGAGCACCGTTGAAGATGGGTCTTCAGCCAAAGGAGTCCGTGCGACGCCGAGAAGAGGAAAACGAAAATTATTCCGCCGAAGGTACAGTTTCGTGCACTGGTTTCTTCGACAAAATCGTCGAAGGAAATCCAGGGCGGGAGAAGGAAGATACAACTCTTGCACCTGTTACGCGTAACGGCACTTTGGAACTTAGCCTAAAATAACATATGAACCCTAGGGCCCATATATATGAACTTGATTCAAATCCAGCCCAACAGCCGGATTTCTTTCCGCCGGCGGTTGGGTCGGATGCAACGATATTCCGCCGACGAGTCATACAAGACCGTCGGCAGAATAGAAAATTTTCCTATTGTCGGCGGAGTATACATTTCTAGTAGTGTTCTACTAGGAAACGGAAGTCCCACTATGTTTTAGGCAAGGATGTGCCACAAGCGTGTGGCTCATTTCAATTATGAGACGTTGCTTGCGTTCAACAACTCCTCTATTGAATCATGTATGTGCAAGACACAAGATACAGATACAAGCAAAGTTTAATATCACCAAATAAATATGAAAAATAACCACAAAATTTAAAAATTAAAAATAGGATCTATTTCCATAATACAAGTAGAGGCAACTATCATTTGTATTTGTTAGACTTTATAGCTAATAGTTCAAAAATTCTCCATAGCATGAAAACAATACATATATCATAGAGTTGAAATTTAAAACATTAAAAAAACTTTCATCTTGAAGAATAAAATTAAACTTGAAGTGATAAGGTTGCTCTCATTCAGCCAAACTGTGTGTTCATTAGCATGCTACAGTGTAAGATCATGACAATATTTAGAGATATCATAAGGGTGTAAAACTAGTGATTAATGAGAAAAGATACACCCTCTATGGAGAGACATCCACTTAAAAAGGTATGTCCCCCTCAAGAGATCCACTCTCTTAGGAGTAGCACATACCCATATTCCCAATGGATGTGTCCGCTAAGTCAATAAACCCAATTAGTATACCTCTACAGGGAGATGTGTTGACGATTTTTCTGTAATAGAAGGTCCACTAACAAAGTATCTAAAAGTTAACTCCATATCCAAATATCATTGTAATTTTATTTAATAAATAATTTTTAATTTGAAACCAAAAATCCAAACAAAATATGGAATACCTCAATATACAAAATGTTAACAACAGTAAAGGGTGGTGGTAATGTTGTATAAAAGTAGGACAATGAACGAATAATAATTCGATCAATATCGAGAAGAAAAAACTTTACGATCACTTTAAGGTTAACAACCTTTACTTTCTAATACTATAAGAGATAGACAATGACAACTAGTGAAGACAAAAATACCATCATGCCCTGCGAGAAAATATTAAAGGTCTTTGTATATGCATACCCTCGCCAGCAAATAGGCAAGTAAAATTTCCATATTTCCAATCATAGTTAAGACTGAACAATGCAAAACGATGATTGCAATTATTATTTTTGTAAGTTTGATTCATCAAAGTGCTTTTAACCCTAACAATTTAGGGGTATAAATTTTATGATCCAAAATTATAGAGAATTTTTTAGACGGGAGCTATCACATTCTTTGAGGATATTAAATTTGGGAGATAAAAGGTTTATGGAATTAGTCTTTGAGGAAGAATTGGTTTCAAATCCTAAATTGATTCCTACACTTCTTTATAATAAAGCAAGTCCAAAACCTCTGTGAGACATACAAGATGACAGTTGTTCTTGAAAAACAAAATCAACATCATCAAGCACATTTGCAATAAGAACAAGTGTCATTGCAAAGATCCACTAGAAAAAGAAGAAATACTATGGAGAATGAGGAAAATAGTGGTATTGTGGAAGATGATTTAATATACTTCCGTCAAGCGATGCAGTATTCCAACTTGAAAAGCAGTCCAACTTGAAAAGCAGTCCAGGGATCCAATAATGCTCATTGAAATGCAGTCAAAAGTGTTATGGGGTATTTGAAGATAACAAAGGATCATATACTCCCAGGAAGTCAGACTATAGGTTATTTTGACTCTGATTTTGTCGGCATCAGAATATTAGGAGGTCTACTTCAGACTACATCCACATGTTAGCAGGCAGCTCTATTTCTTGGCAAATACATTTAGAAAGTAGATATGTGATGCAATGGGGGATTGTTTACAAAATAATGCTAAAATGGTCCACACGTGTATAATTTAATGTGTTAAATCCAGTGTTTTAAAAAGCGAACTGGCTCGTCCAGTTCGAGCAACCTGAACCAGGGCTTCCAACAGTTCAGTTTGCTTAATACCTTGTAACAGTTTTTTGTTTCAACTATTGAACCATTAAACGGACCAAACTAGTTGAACTAGTCTAGTTATCAATTGGCCCAAACCATTTAAATTAACTTCAGACACAAACCAAATTGGGAAAGTGATAAACCGGTCTAGTTATCAATATTTAAGAGCATTATATTTTGTTTTAGATGATGTTTTTTAGCACTTTTAATAGTTGTTGTATTTTTAAACTTTTTTTGAACATGGAAATCTAATTATGAATTTTTTTAATGAAATATAACTCTTACCCAGTTCAACCACCAGATGAGCCCAATTGAACCGACTCGACTAGAATTGGATGCTCCACCAATTCAATGTCCGATTCGGTTTTTAAAACATTGACAAAATATTTCTGCGAGATCCTCCTACTCTATGGTGTGATAACCTTTCTGCTACGTACATTGTTGTCGATTCAGTTCTTCATGGTAGTCGAGCACATGGAACTTGACTATCACTTTATTCGCGAATGAGTTTGTATTGGGCAAGTCAAGTTTATTTCCACTTATGATTAAGTGGCTGATATATTCACTAAAGGCTTTGTCACAGCTCCAATTTGCACAAATTCTCATCAACCTTTGCGTCTTTGCCAAAACCCCAACCTTACGGGAGTATGTTAGCAACCTTGCGGGAGAATGTTACAGATGGTCTTACCATCTATACACACTTCACAAATTAGGCAAGACGTGTCATATTCATAAGACAATCCTATTATTACCAAACTATGTAATATTCTGTAGATCAAGATTTCTTTGTCACTAAGATTCCAAGTCAATTTCCTTAACTAACTTGGACTCTCTCATTCTTATAACTATATATGTACACATAAAACTCATAGTAAATACAATAAATATATCACATTACACAGGGTAATGAGAGATATTTTTAACTAAGTGTATAATTGTCATAAAAATTTATTGAGCAAATATCGTAAACAATATTTCCAATTTTATTAAAACTTATAAATATTGGGAGGTCAAATATAGTTAGTTATCACAAATTAACATAGATTTAAATTTTTTTTTATAACAACACACCTAACTCAATGGATCTTCTAAATGTTTACTGTCGTTGAATTTTCATCCATCCACCAAAATCAGGGTCAGCAGCGGGAGGGGCCGCAGGTTTCAGTTCTCCAAAAATGGAAGTTAAACAAGAATTTTCATTATTATTGGTACGTATTAATTGCAGGGGCCAACAGTCGGGAAATTCTTCTGCGTGCCAGACCAGACCTCGAAACTCTCCACAATTTGGCTTTTATCTTTTATTGCATTTACCGAGATTCAGGAGCAGACCTCAAAATGCTAATTCATTGCAAGAACAAGACTCACAATCCATGAAAACACTGAAGGGCAGTAAAGGAGAAATCTTTCTTTAAAGAAAAAACAGAAAAGGAAAAAAGGTGAGGGGCAGTTTTCAGATGGACTCATGATAATTTCGTCCTGTTATTGAGCCACTGAAGAGCGTCTTCAGGTTTGGCAGCAGCGCCAAAGGTGGGACTGCTACTGCCACTGCTATCAGAGAAGGAAGCGAGGGTACTCCTGTGTAAGACGCCCGAGGGAGAAGAGATTACTCTTGGCGGGCTCTCTCGAGGGCTGGAACACAGCCCTCCTCCGCAGGAGCTCCTGCTGCTGCTGCCGCAGCCACCGCCGTGGGGAGAGGCAGCGTTCGACCCTGCCGTGGTGCTCGACTGAAGGACCTCCCCCAAGGGTCCCCCAAGAGGAGAGGCCAGCCAAGGGAGGGAGCTACTCCAGTTAGGCCTTGCTCCACTACTCTCGCGATCCTCCGCATCGGTAACGCTCAGACTCATTTGGATATGATCCATGTCTTCCTCCTCGCCACAGGGCATTGACAAAGTAAGCTGCGACGACATGGGAAGTTTTACACCAGGACAGATGCTCACCTTGCTATTGTCCGCGGTGGCCGCTGCCGTGGTAGCGGCGTCTCTGGCTGAAATCGACCATGCGTCGATGAACCGTCGGGGAGGGTCTCTTTGATTAGGGTCTTCTTCTTCCAAGGGCGACAGATCCGAGTTGAGGTAGAGGCAGCATTGATCGTTGTGCTGGGGCTGCTGATTCGAAGCAGCGCTGCCAAAATCAGAGAAGTTGAGATTCAGATGATCTTCGTAGTGCGGTTGCAGACCTGGATCATTGCCCCCACAATCGCTGCTACCGCTCCGCAAACCCATTTTGGTTTCCATAAGCTGCCACGGCTGCTGACCGGCGACGGACACGTGATTTTCTCCACATCTCATCCAGTCCAAGTACCTGAGACGGATCAAAACAACTTTTTTTCTCAGAAAAAAAAAAAAGAAGCATAAAGAACAAAGAAAACAAAAAGACCCATCAATATTATAGGAACGAGTGGTAGTAGTACTCGAGCAAATTGACCAATATGGGAAATTTGTTCGAAAACAAAACTTAACTTGCCTGGGCTCTCTGGGATCAGGAGGGGCGGCAGTCGGAACGGTGTTCTGGTAAGGTAGCTTCCTTGCAAAAAACCCAGAAGGGAGCTGAGAAGCATTTGCTCCGGTGCTAGTAGGACGGTCGGAAAGACTAGAATTTGCAGTACTGATGGAGGTAAGGGAAGCGTTAGTACAAGGAATGGAGCTGCGCGCGACGTTGTTGCTCTGGGACTGTACTTCCACAGGCTTTCTTGAACGAGGGCGACCCCTGTGCATATGGCGCTCGCAGTACTTCTGGTCGGGCGCCACGTCTCTAGAGCATCGCCATTTCTTCCCGTCCGTCCTCCGGCAACGACCAGGCTCCGGGTCTGCGTTGTTTGAGAAGCGAAGATTGAAACAGGAAGCCCGGGTAACTGATCAGAAGATGGAGAACAATTAGTACGAAAAAAATGAGAAAACCCTCGTCGTCGTCGTGGTCAATCGTCCCATAGTTCTAATCAGGCGCAGAATCTACAGAAAAATCAAAAAATGGTCTCGGTTCAGAGTAAATTACGATGAGATTGGGAGGGAATATTAGCGTCCGGCACGTTTTTGGGTATCAGAAGTTCAGGAGGAATCGGCACGGAAGCTATCATACACTTGTAGATCAGAGCCTGACGTTCCAGCTCCTGCCATTGAGCCGTCGTAAAAGGGTACCGGAAAGATGTCATTATTCCTGCACCCAAAACAATAAATACATGTTAAAAGAAATAAAATCCCCATCTAGCTTTATCCCTGCAGTACTACTATTGTTGTTGTTTTTTTTTTTTTTTCCAGCTCTTGATTTCGCTTTCTTTTCCGAGCGCGAACTCCAGATTTCAGGCGGCGCCCTCGCTCCGACAAAACAACTTCAAATTTTAATAAACCAGAGGCATAAGCAGATTAAAAGCGAGAAACGGATTAGGGTCTCATTAGACAGACCTGGGGATCTGAGGGGAGTGGTAGTCGGGAAAGGCTGCAGGGACCTTGTCGCAGCCGCTGCAGCTGCTGCTGCAGCATCACCACCATCGTAAGTGCATAAATCGCTTCCCCCGAGCTTGACGCCGAAACTGGCGTTCCAATACGTGGGTCCCAATCCGTTTTCTGTACAAAACGGATGCGACAGCATCCGAAACGGAAAAGCTTCAGTCCGCGCTAACTTGAGTGGATTAAGAACCGAGACGGCCTCGCCCTCTTCACCTCCGCCTCCGCCTCCGCCGCCGCCCTTATCCGCATCCGTCGTCATAGCCACCAGCGTCTGAAATCCGCAACCTTTTCTTCCTCGGCTTGTTTGATAATTTTCCTTTTTCGCTTTATCGATCGATCGTCCGATGAAAAAGAAGGGCTCTGCAAGGTGGTTTCACGTCATGCGAAGAGAAAAAAAAAAAAAAAAAAAAAAAAAAAATCCTAGGCAAGCAGAGAGGAGCAGTGCCAAGAACAGAAATCAGAAGCGAAAAAATCTGATCAAATCCGCTCTGCAGCAACCTGCAGTAAGTAACAAAAAGAGTGGGGATCGTGGGTGGTCGTCGTCCGAATGAAGATAATATAATCAAGGCATCGTGAGGCGGTAGCGGCGGAGCGGCGCTGGTGCTGGTGCTGGTGCTGGTGCTGCAGCAGCAGCTAGGGAAGGCAGAGGTGGTGCTGTTGCTGTTCCTGGCGCTGCTTCCCGTGCCTCCAACATTCGCACCACCATTGCGGACAAATTAGTAAAGCTACTTCTACTACCACACCCGTCATTATTGCGGCATCTATCGTTTTCTGATCTGCATGCACACCTACACCGTACTATAAAAAGTAACCCCCCCTCCCCTACTCCCCAACCCAACCCAACCCGTCCCGAGTTTGACCGACGGTCCCATCTTCGTAACGGGGTCGCTTTCCTTTTTTTTTTTTTTACTTCTTTTTTCTGTCTCGGGAACCGGTTTTACATCAGATAAACCCTTCCCTTTAATCAATGACGTGATGCCCTAACTAATCACCCCGCCCCCCCCCTAAGACATTTTTACGATGACCGAGGTCAACAAATAGTGGTCAATACGCAAAACGCATTTGATGACCTTATTAATCTGCTTACACAACTCTAATCAACTCCCTAAAAAGTCGATTTATAAATTACAACTTTTAGAAGAGTTTAGGGTTTAGAGAATACCGAAATATATATATATATATATATGGAAGATATGAAGCGGTGGGTAAATTTGGGGAAGCGCGGTTCCCGAAGTGGCGATGACGTGTGTGGAGTTGGGTGTCGCATTTATTAGAGACAGCTGTCGGAGAGGGCAGTCGCGATCAGCTCTCCAAACCAGCTGAGCGGATGGAACCGTGACTTGTACTCCACCCTTCTCTCTATAATCTATCTATACATGCAATTTGCCCTATATTACGGTATTACCTCCGCGACCCTTTGCCCCACGCCCACTATTCCCGGGACCACCACCCCCGAACCATTCATTCATTAGGAGAGGGCAGGGTCGCCGTAGATGTGACCACTGTCAGAGAGACAGCGCGGTTCCCCAATATTTGAATTTTGACGGGTGTCCCCTCCTTAAGCAACAACCATTTAACGGACCGAAGCTACCACCGCTCGGGAAACACCACCTTCCTTCCCATAAAAACCCCATTTTTTCCATTCATTATTCCACACCCCCTATCTTCAGCATAATAATAAGACGCTTCGCTTCTCTCTCTCTCTCTCTCTCTCTCTCTCTCTCTCTCTCTCTCTCTCTCTCTCTCTCTCTCTCTCTCTCTCTCTCTCTCTCTCTCTCTCTCTCTCTCTCTCTCTCTCTCTCTCTCTCTCTCTCTCTCTCTCTCTCTCTCTCTCTCTCTCTCTCTCTCTCTCTCTCTCTCTCTCTCTCTCTCTCTCTCTCTCTCTCTCTCTCTCTCTCTCTCTCTCTCTCTCTCTCTCTCTCTCTCTCTCTCTCTCTCTCTCTCTCTCGATCGAGGCGTAATAGCGTATGGGTTGTTGTTAATTACGGAGAGCTGGGGCTTATCTTTTGTGGTCGCGGGTCACATCCGACGTTTGGCTTTTGTGCCTTTTCCTTATGGGTCCTCTGGACCACCTTCGCATGTGATCTCTAATCCTTTTTTGGGGATCTTTTGGTGCATCGATCGTCTCGGGGTCCTTTCGGACACCTCTCAGACACCGACGCCTTCCCTCCTCTCGGCCCCTTCCGCCCTTTCTTGCTCCCTCGCATCATTTCGGCTTCCCCCATTTCCACACCGGATCAATATCGCTTGCAAGAAACCTCTTACTATATGTATATATATATCATCCCAATCCCAATTATTGCTAACACGCTCTTTACAACTTGGTCATTTACCCCTCCACCCATCATACTTGTGGGCAATATACTGACTTTCGAAATATTATTTGCTAAAATCTTCTTAATTCTTTTTCTTTTTTCCATACTGGGTCTGTTTTAGAATTTGAATTTTGGGCATGCAGTATATTCTCAAATTTCTGATGGTTAATATAATTATCATTAATTTATGTAGAATGTTGCCTTGTAGGTTTTGTATGGAACAATATCATTCCAAGTACTAGTTTTTGGAAATGAAAACGCCTCTTTACGTTATATTTCTATGTGTATTATATTATATCAATTCAGGGTCGGTTCGTAAATGTACAACATTTGTACCAGTTAATGTAGCTTTTTTCTAGTTAGATTTCAAGGGGAAAAAAATGTTAAACTTTTTGCTGTCGATAGCGTAGCACTAGAAATATATCAATTTTTTTTTTTGTTTGAAAAGTGAAAACCATAGATATAGTTGAGTTACTTGGGAGCCTCTTAAAACTTTTGGTAGTAGCATTAGTTTTAGATCGGATTGATAATTGTTTCAGGCATCAGGACAATCAGGACCCCCTTTCCATGTCTGATTGTGCCGACAAACCGTTGGATTTGGGACTGATTAATCTGTCAAAAGACACTGTTAGCCGCTAATGTGAGGGTCTTTGTTTAATTCACCATGCCATTACTTGCTTTCCTAAACTTAACTTACTCGTCTTTATTATATCAAAGAACGTAGCCGTGGCACGCAGCGGTATGAATAATAATATGTAATATTCACTTTTTCAAGTTAAATGCGATGTCCTACTTCGTGGGTCGGTCAAACATAAGAGGGACTTCAATGCGACGGCACAAGTGCATCCGGAGTGGAAAATGCCTTCCCCATTTGAAGGTCTCGATGATCCCACCCTAACCCCTACCTCTTACAATGGCGTGCTACTACTAATCAACTTTTCAACAAATCAAGACATTTGTACTTGGAATGGAGGCTTTTAAGTAGAAGCTATAGGTAGGTCAGGAGAAAGGCACGTTAGAAAACCTGACTAGTCCCACCCCAAAGCATGTATACTTATTATTCACACCCACCTCTCAAATCAATATTTGCCCCTTCATTATTTCATCTCACTCCTACAAATAATGAATTAAGAATAAATACCATTTTTCTGTTCACCCAAACAATTTGAAGAATATTTGTTTTAATGTAAGATGAAAAATATTCGCTTTAACCATTTTTACCAATGAAAATAGAAGTGTAAGGAACACGTTGAGGCCTTAGGTTGGACTATTGCCAACATAAAAGTTATAAGCCCACTTTATATATGTATGGGATCCTCTTTTTAGAGGACAATGTCGAATTATTTAGAGTTGTTTCACGTTGGTTGAACCCTCCAAAGACACATTTACCAAAAGAGTACTAATGCTACCGGTATGGAGCAGGAGCACGAATGCTAGGATCCACCATGTATACTCCACTCAGCCTTCAAGAAGTGTGCCTCCACGTCAGCTCCGTGCTCGTTCCATGCTCGTTCCGTGCTCGTTCCATGCTCGTTCCGTGCTCGTTCCATGCTCGTTCCGTGCTCCTGCTTCGTATCCATAGCATTACTTTTACCAGAAAGGTTATTGTTGCAACCATAGTGAAGACTTCGCTAGTGACTTCTTTTACATCTTTCCAACATGAACCTTGAGTTAAGCTTTAGTGAATTTTTTTTTTTTAATTTTTTCCTTTGGATGAAATTGGACACATTGGGAGTTATTGGGTGCATTCATATAGTTTTCCTGCTATTATTTTTATGAAATGTTTCAGTCATGTAATAAATTGTGTTAGACATAAGCTAGTATAATGTATGCCACCATTGATTCCTTTTCTTTTTTTCATTTTTTTCTAATAATTAACAACTTGTTTTCTTTTAATAGTTGGTTTCATCGCCTAGTAACAAATGAAGTTGATATATAAATTGCAAAAATGGGAGCAAAGCTATGGTCACACATGAACCTTATACGATTCTTGCTTAACAAGCCATCCTGCAAGTATACTCTCAATTGTCTTTAGGCACTCGCAAGTGCTTGTTTCAGTTCGAGCACATAACCCCGATGGAATCCTACTCGCTACAACACTTGCACCAGTTCATTTTGTTGATCTGCCTATTCCTCAAGCTGTTCGTGAAAATTCCACTATAATTCCCACTCTCAATTAAGAATTCATATCTGGAATCATCAACACCAGTTTCTCATGAGCTGGTTGTTCTTTTTTAATTCAGAGTCAATGCTTGGTCCTGATAATCATTATCATTGATTTGTAGAAATCTGGTTTGTTCTTGTGCGTTTGTTTCGGACCAACTCCACAGCTTATAATCTTCAACTCCGACCGTTGCTTCAGTCAACAAAAAAATAGCTTCTATAACTATGGAGTATATTCTAAGGATGAAGAATATCACTGACCCAATGAATGCTATTGGTCACGTCAATAAGTTGATGAACCAATAAACATTATGCCTGTCAAATGTTTGGTTCGTGCTTTAAGCTCAAGAAATGTGTAATGAACTTTCCTCCAGTCACATTACTGAGAATCTGGTTCCTTATTATCCGTCTGTTAATGCTATTTTTCAAATGATATTTTCATTAGCCTCCTCAAAAAGTGGTGGATATCAGCACAATCGTGGTGGTTTTAATCAGAACAGAGGATGAGGAGGTCGTACCAATGGAGGAGGAGGATATCAAAATTGAGGTGGCCGACTCACATGCCAGATCTGTGGACACAAAGGACATATTGCCATGAGATGCTAATCGTCGGCTTAATATCAGTTTTCAAAGCCCAAGAACTGGCTCTAATTCCTCTAGTCATGTTTAACAGTGTGCAAGACAATTCAGGTTCTTCTCCTTCTTAAGCAGGAAGTGTACACAACATCAACTTCAATGAGAACTGATTTGGCATGGTACTTGGATAGCAGGACAACCAATCATGGCAACTCTGATCTCCAAAATTAATCAATTAGTAATGCCAAGAAGAGGAAAAGTAGTTGTTTCTAATGGGTCAACTCTTAATATTTCTTATATTGGGGACTATTTCATTTAAGTACCTAACCACAAACCTTTACATGTACCTAATATTGCCAAAACTTAGTATTTCTCAAATTACAGAAGATTACAGTGTAGTAATTGAGTTTTATTCTAAGTGTTGTCTAATCAACGACGAGGTGAAGAGAAAGATTCTACTTCAAGAAACTCTAAAAGAAGGATTGTATTAGTTAAATCTACCATGTGATGCTCAAGATTTCAAGTCCAGAATATGCCTAGTGCTTTTCGAAACAGTTAGGCATTTTCTTGAACTCTAGTTTAATCTGAAAATTTTCAACAAAAAATTTAAGGTGTTATTGATGTGATTATTGATAAGTGTGTAAATCCCATATTCTCGTCTTAGCTCGTATTGTAAAAATGTGTCCACATGATATTTTGATACCTTCCAAACCTCTAATTGTAAAGCTGATCGTTGGCATAGCAGATTAGGACATCTATCTAGTCAAATTCTCAGCCATCTACTTAGTTCTATACCAAGTTCATTGGTTCAATAAAGCAGTTGTCTTTTTATGATGCTTGCAAATATGGTAAACTGGAACAAAAATCGTTTTGCAGCTTCAACAACAAAATCCGCTGCTCCATTTAATTAATTCACAAAGACCTATGAGGTCCATCTCATGTTCCTTCCTTTGATGGTTTTCGATATTATGTTCGTTTCTCAGATAATTTCAGTCGTTTCACTTGTATTTTTTCTTTAAAACAAAATCAGAAACTCTCAATGTCTTTATTCAATTTCTAACTTGTGTACAAAGGCAATTCAACTCAAAAGTGAAATGTCTCCAAACAAATTGGGGTTGTGAATATTGTCCATTTTTACCTTTTTAACATAAAATTGGAGTTTAGTTAAGACATTCTTGGTCTTATAGTCATCAGCAAAATGACAAGGCAGAATGAAAACATATTCAATCTCGTAAACGTCTTTCTCTACTTGCCCAAGCTCACGTAGCTCTCAAATTTTGGTGTGAATCAGTGGATCCTCATCTTTCTTGATAAACAGATTACCAACACCGCTCCTCAGTTATAAAACTCCCTTAGAAAATCTTTTTCACAAATAACTAGATTACACCTTTCTTAAAGTTTACACCTTTCTTAAAGTTTTGGTTATTCGTATTATCCTTATCTTTGTCCATATAACAATCAAAAGTTTCTCTTCAAAAAATCAATCAAAAGTTTCAATTAAAAACTCTAATGTGTTTCCTTGGTTAAAGTCCATATCACAGTGGGTATAGGTGTTTGCATCCTTCTAGTAGGATTTATATTGCTCGAAGTGTCTCTTTCAAATGAACAAGAATTTTCTTATCTGTCCTTATTTCCTCCTCATGGTTCTTCTTCTTTCCATTCTGATGTTCCTGCTCATCATCCTGTTGTTCCAATGCTTTCATCTGACTCTACTGATTTAGTCTCTTAAGGACAAAACAAAAGCTTCATCATGTTTGCCTCCTTCAAAGGCTCTCACTAGCTTGAAACAAGCTCCAAGAGCTTGGTGTGACAAGCTTAAGGGTGTTCTACTTAAACGAGGTTGCCTCTGGAAGTGCTATGTTCTTCTCTTGAGTACATAACAAGCTCTTCCCACTTCTGGTATAAGTGGATGACATTTTTTTATCACAGGGGAGGATCCCGTTGGAGTTGCCAAAGTGATCCGCAATAGCCAGTTTGCATAAAGACTTTAGGTTCTCTACACTATTTTTTGGGATTTGAAGCTAGCAGAAACGATAGTAGAGAAGACCAATATGACCAATGCTAAAACTAGTTTGTCTCCAATGTATCAAAACAAGGTGTTCCTGGGAGGTAGCGCAGCTTTTTATCACCTGCAATTTATCCAAATACTCTAAGTGCTCTTCAATCTTTGACAATGACCAGACCTGACAAGACTTTGTTGTGAATAAGTTGAGTTAGTTCATTCATGCTGCAACAGTGAAGCATTGGTCTGCATGTAAACTAGTCCTCCGGTACTTAATAGGCGCAACCACTATTGAGATACATTTCAAACCAGCTAAACGCCTTAACCTAGAGTGTTTTGATGATTCTGCTTGGGCCAGCTCAGTTGATGATAGAAAGTCTACTAATGGACTTTGCCGCTTCATTAGTGGAAATTTCATCAGCTGGAGTTCCAAGAATCAAAAGGTGGTTGCACGGTCTAGTACAGAGTTTGAGTATAGAGCATTGGCTACTACAACAACTGAGGTTGTTTGGACTCAAGCCTTGCTACAAGACATTGGAGTTCAGATTGAGCATGTTCCAAGCTTACTTGCCTCAAATCTGGCATTTCATGCTCACACTAAACACATAGAAATCGATGTTCATTTTGTAAGGAAAAGGAGTTTTCCAAGAAAGTAGATATCAGATATGATTGTAGTGAGCTACAAACAACTGATTTTTTTTCACAAAAGTCTTGTATATTCTTATATGGGAGTCTCTTAGAAGCAAGCTCACTTCAGAAGTATATGATGTTTCGCGGGGCGTAACAGGGTCTATTAGGGATATGTTATGAATATTGTTAGTAAGTTGTTTGACTGTTGTAAGGTTACAAGTAAGTTGTGAATTATGACTCAATCCTTAATTTATATTAATTAAAATTTCTCTCAGGCAAGAATTGAGAGAGAATAATTTAAACCCCAAACTTATACTTTATTCTATTTGAGAAAGAAAGGAAAGAATGTAATCTAATGGGCAAAGCTATCGGCTTGCATCATCTTTCCCTTCAGCTTGACAGAATCATCTTACCAATGATATATAGCCCCGAAAATGTATAAAACAGCATTACTGCAAGGAAAATTCTAATGATCGTGTGCCTCTTAAAAGCGTTTGAGTACTACTGTGACTTTTTACTCGAGTTTTTACGGTGTGACATGAAAATCCCAACTCAGCGACGTTATCTTAGATCTTTGAATAAGATGGAAACAAAGCCCGCTCGGCTCGAAGTCAAGACACGATCGGCTTGTCCGCTTCCACGACTGGTTCCACGGCTCAGATGATCGGCTTGACGGCTGTAATGATAGCCTCTTCGGCTCACACGATCGGTTCGACGGCCTTGACGATGGGCTCAACGGTCCAGTGGATCGGGTCAATGACTCACTTGGGCTCCACGGCACAGAAATTAAAACTAGACTAAAGAGAAGAATGAAGATTAAAAGATGAAAAGATGACAATTCTACTTTTATTATGGAAAATGGGGTCTTCAGTGAGAAATCCATGAACAACGCTTTTCTTTGGGTTAGGTTTGCGATAATAGCTCATATAGCACTTAGAAAATATGCCCAAGACCTCTATTTATTATTTTACATTTTTTATCTGATTTATTGTTTTACATTGAAAAGATGTTTTTATGAACATTAATTAGAAAGACACACCTTCACATCGATGTCAGAGATCGAAATTAACCTCATATATATTACATTGGTATTATAACTGATGGCAAAAAAATAAAAAATAAAAAAGCATTTTACTTTTGCACTACCTTTGGCAGTTGAGTTGTCGTCCAAGATACTAGATAATTCCTTTCACTTCCAAGTACTATGAATAGCATGCTTCAGTAGGCACCAAAATTGTCTTTCCCACCCGAATAATATGCACTCTGCTTCATTCCATTGATAACAACTATTGCATCAATTTAGAATAATCATAAGTGCACGAATCTATTGTTACATAGACAAGTGTGAATACAAGATTGATCCTACAAAAACTAATCAATACGAGACTTTTATCTTGGAAATTAAATCACCCAACTTAATTGCAGGTAAAATACATGGATGAATGAATACTTGAGAACAAATATGCAATTAAATAAGAAAAATGCTAGTTGCACCTGTGCACGTACCTATCCCACATACATATTAGTTTAAACCATTGATGCCTAGGGTTTATCCTTTAGAATATAGGATTTTATGAAATAAAAAATATTTTTTATATTTTTAAGGGCTTAAATTAGAATGCACATGGGATAGGTACTACGCATAGGTACAGCTAGCATTACTCATTAAATAAACAAGCAATGGCAAAAAAAATGTTTCCAAAGCATTACCTCAACTTATGCAAATTAATTATGAATAATCTACGATCATTGATTACCCCCTTTTCATTTTAAATTTTAGAATGCAATTCATTATATCTACATGTATGAATGCAATTCATTATATCTAAGCTCAATGTGAAAACCACAAAAAAGTACCATGTACTATGAATCAAAACAAATACATAAATTTAGGTAGTTTTAATCCACTACCCATACTGAAGCTGTATATAAATCATGGCAAGTGCCATATCTATGTAAAAATATGGGTGTTGTATAAAAACCCCTACAATATCATGTGTCGCAGGCCTATGCTACTTTTGTCATTCATGGTATTTTGGTTATTATTTTTCCATCTATTTACTTGGGATTTCTTCAGTTGCCCTTCTCTTTCCATTTTGCAGTTGGCCCAACATGAAACCAACAAGAAAAATTGTCACACGGTATAATATATGAAAAGTTACAATGTATTTACACGAGAAAAATTTATCTCGGGTGTATGACTTATATTCAAAATGTTTTGAGTGTAAATGGAGAAGGAAAACTTATGATTGAATTCAGGGAAGAATTTGAGGCACTACTGTAGCATCTGGAGTTGAATAAATTACACCCTCATGTCATCTTGCACAATGTTTTTCACTATAGGTAAGGAAGAAAAGGTTGTTGGGGATGAAGTGTGACGTCAACTTTGAACTAAGCCATCTGATACCTTGTAGGCTAACAAAGATCTAGATTTGCTTGCTTTATTTACTGTGGAAAACCGTAATGTATAGATTTCATTTGCAGATGCTAGAGTTGGGTTAAGAGATACGACCAAATAAGATGACAACATCCTTAGCTGACAACAATATCTCTTAAATTATGGGAAAGGACTTCCTCTTACTCAATTCTAGTGCTACGTTTCCAAACTTATTCTCTTGTGTGACAATAATAGAATCCAAAGATCACTCCATCTTCTCAATAGATCTGAAGATTCCTCCATCGACTTCATTCTCTCTCCTTCTCTTGAATAGCAAACCATTTTTTTCTTATAGCTCAATCTATAGCCAAGTCCTCTCAAGTAGGAATGTAAATGGTATCTCATTATCAGTTCTACAGTTCTACTGTCCAACTGATTATTAAATTAAATAAAAAAGAAAAAAATATTATTTTTCGTTTACTATTTTACCATTACAACTTTACCATTTAATAAACAAAATGGAAACGAAAATAGCTATTCTAAATCTGTTTTACCGTTTTACCATATAAGGGTAAGATAATAAATATCAAATATAGTGAATATTGTATTCGAGATTTATATTGTGTTGGAGTGCTGAGAAAATAGTATTGCATCGTAATTTAATTGTATTTCATTTGTCTAATTTTTAGAATATTTTCCCCTGATTTTTATAATTTTGATAATAATTTTTATTATTTTCCATTTATTTCAAATTAGAATATTGTTAGCTGCACCAATGCACAATACTCATGTGACGTACCAGCCAATCTGATGTTATTCTTTGTGGAAATCCAACCATAATACAAGTTGCAAATGGACATCACCCGAATGACATTCACACCACTATAGTGACTTTACGAGATTTGTTCTTTCTACATGATTTTACTTCAAATTTTTCTAAGTTCCTTGTGTTGTTATTGACGACAACTTAGGCAGTCTAGGCTTGTGTTTTTGAGTATCTAATCTTTAAGTTTGGTTACACGTGCAAATTAATCAATGGGTTTATCAAATTAGATTGAAGGTACTATTAGATTAATGTTATTAAGTGTACAGATATAATCAGTCATTAGAAATTAAACTATCTTAGATTAATGTTATTAAGTGTACAGATATAATCAGTCATTAGAAATTAAACTATCTTAGATTAATGTTATTAAGTATACAGATATAATCAGTCATTAGAAATTAAACTATCTTAGATTAATGTTATTAAGTGTACAGATATAATCAGTCATTAGAAATTAAACTATCTTAGATTAATGTTATTAAGTGTACAGATATAATCAGTCATTAGAAATTAAATTATCTTGTACATAACCCGTTTACACATGATAAATGGTTAAAGAATCGGAATTGAACTCTCTTGGATCGCATCAGCGTTATTGGAGGCCCGGGTTAGAGTCTTACCAATCACACCCCCCATCTTTGCTTTAGAAATGCACTTCATTGACTTAATTGATCTTTTTCTTTGGCAAGCTTCATGACATGTGCCTGCCCTGTGCGTTGATGCAGAGCTGCGTGTGCTCTTGGTACTATCTTCGATCCGTTCGCTCTCTTACTCCAATCACTCCCGCTCGTTCATGTGAGAGTCGCGAATTATTATGACTCAACCCTTGTTTTATAATTCAGCTTGCCAGAACCGTCTTATACCAAGTATAGACTCGAAAACGAATAAAAACAACACCACTGCAAAGAAAATCTAATGATCATTTGCTTCTGAAAACCGTCGCAACTGCGCAGCGTACCTAACGCTCCGAGGATCCAAAGCAGTTTCCATGGAGTTGAATGACGCGTGTACTCTTGTCAGATGGAGCACCGACATTATCCTCAGTTTTCGAATTTCGGGTGGACGGAAATTGACATGATCCACAAATTGAGCACGACTGGCTCCGAGTAAAAGGCCTCAAAAAAAGACTCTTAATGGAGTTGTGATTTCTGACCCTTACAACTACCTCCCCAGGCATTATTGGACGCTCCGTTTTGTTTCCATTCAATCTTTCTAGCTGGTTACTAAAGCAGCACCACATGGAGCCTTGAGTTCTCAAAGTTGCATCCCTTTCCGTTCTCGGAGACAGCCAGTACACTTGTAGAGTTCCCACACAACCAGTTTAAAAGCGGCTAACATGATCAGGGAAAACGTCATTACTGCTGTACAATACTGTTGTTACATTGCCCTCGTCTTTTTGCTCAGCGCACTGAGCTGAGACTGATTAATCGACTTCGCTTTGTACTTTTTAAAAGTTGAAATTTACTCGAAATGCCTTTTGATTTGTTTCCGGGTACTAATACGCAAAAGAGTACTAAAGAGACTTTCTGGGATTACAGGGATCTTAATTTCTTTCTCTCCCGAATCGCATTTTAATTAAGGTAATGATTAGCGAGAGGTTTAGTGGGATTCGCTTTTTCAACACATTATTGTCCACTGAAGAGAAGCATCATTAGCATCTCTCTCGTGCTCCACTCGGAACGATTGGTTACTTGCCCTTAATTTCTGAAATCTGAGATTCTCTCGGGTATTTTTTTTTTTTTTTTTAGTGTGTTTCCTGCTGTGCAGTATTGGAGGGACCATAAAAATGCATCAAGGAATGAGATTGATGCGGATCGGGGGAGGAGTGAGAGGAGGTTTAAATGATGAGGACGATGGGAGAAGGAGCGCGCATGTGAATCCAATCTATGCCCACCGTCGTCTCTTTTTACAAAGTCGAGTCTGAGCTTATTAATGGTGGTGGGAAACAGGGTCCACTTCCGGTTGCTTTCCTGAGAGGGGAACGCGAAAAAAGAAGAGGGGAAAACAGCTCAGGTAATGGAGGAGACGATGATGACCAAGGTCAGATTCAGAAGCCGCGATACTTTCAGAAGCCCCACAACCCCTTTACCGAGCTGGAAGCTTTACGAGAACCCTTTTTATTCCGCGGCTCGCCATTGCCAGCCGCAACAACAGAGCAGAACCCACCGTCTTCCACTCTCTGCTCGTAAGCTTGCTGCCTCTCTCTGGGATTTCACGACATTCTTTCATTTGGACGGAAGCTCCATGGACTCACCTGGCGAGGCGTCGTCTTTCTGCGTATCGCACCGCCGCGTCTCCGTCGTGCAGTCCGATCTCGATCTGGCGCGTGCCCGGATCGAGGATCTCAAAGCCGAGGTCGATTTCGAGAGGAAACTGCGGAGGAAAGCAGAGTCGTTGAACAAAAGGCTGGCCAAGGAGCTCGGCGAGGAGAGGAAGGCGAGGGAGGCCATGAAGCGCGTTTGCGGGGAACTGGCCGGCGAGATTGCGGCCGATAAGGCGGAGATGGAGCGGATGAAGAAGGAGATGGAGGAGGAGAGGAAAATGCTGCGTCTCGCAGAAGTGTGGCGAGAGGAACGAGTTCAAATGAAGCTCTCCGAAGCGAAATTTCTCATGGAGGAGAAGATAGCCCAAATCTCCAAGGACAAAGACATCGATATTGATCTCGACCCGACGCCGCACGGCTCGAACAAGAAAATCCAATTCCAACCGAACAAGTCATCCGAGGAGGAAGAAGACTCATTAATCCATGGGCAAACAGGGGACGACCCGGACAACACGTCCCATAACAAATTTCGAACCTCTCAGCAACGTCGGCCGTCGCCGGAGGCGGAGAAGGAGAATCCTCACATAACGAGAGGAATAAAAGGGTTCGTGGAATTCCCTCGTGTGGTGCGGGCGAGAGGGCGGCCGTCGGGCTCAAAGGTGGAGTGCCAGAAAGCGCAGCTGCGCCTCCTTCTAAGACACAAGACCTCCACCGGCGACCTTAACGTCGGCAGCGTCCTCGTGGGGTAACGAATTACAATTGAACCATTCTTTCTACTGGCCATACATCTTTCTTTATCTATCGCGTGTTTATCTCTTCAATTGAATACAATATGATCATTTACGAGTGATTAACTGCACGGGTTGTTTATCATCTATCGCGGATGTACCTTCAAAATAATTAAGGATCCAAGTCGAGCTTCACGGGAAGCCAAGATCTATGCTAATTAAGGGGATAAAACGCCATTGATTGATAGAACGTCAAACAGTTGTTCGTATTTCAATTTCCTCTCTAATACGACGGAACAATCTTCTTTTATCAGACCCATCTGCAGTTCGCTCGCTAGCATCCGTTGAGCTCTTCATCCATCCAGACGATTAGTTAAGCTGCACTGGGCAGACGCGAACAGACACGGGCGTCTTTGTACACCTTACCCGGGCGACAGTAGTAACCCTTCTTCGGGGCGCAGTGCAGGTCTTCGGAGCAGATACAGAGTCCTTCCAAGGCACATCCCTCTTTCACGATAACGGGACTGCCGTTGATTCCCAGGACTTGATCTGTCCAGTCGCTAGAAAACAGAGCCATGGGATCGTACCTCTGTTTCAGCTTGAGAAAAGCTCCGGCCTTGGGATACTTTCTGATCGCCCCGTCGAAGGCGATGTTCCGATTCTTGCCCCAGTGCGGGAGCCCTCCATACTTGAACAACCCCATCTGCTCAACCTCTTCCAGTACGTCTTCGAACAGCCTCGGCGTCATGGGGTCATTGCTCCTGTAATACGTGATGTCGAAGTCGAGGCCGTCCTCGTGTTTTCCCAAATAGGCAGGGGAAGATTTAACGTACCGCATGAGGATCCCATTGTAGAGCTCAACCCCGCAGAAGGCCTTGGGCTCCAGGTCCCTCAGCTTCTGCACGTCTCGGACGAAATCCTTGACCTTGGACAAACCGATCGTGAAAGTCGTCTGATGGTAGAACAATCCCTTCACTCGGTGATCCCAAGGGCACGCAGTGATTCGGGCGTCCTCGATGCTGTCCAGACAGCTCCCGGACGCCTGTAGACGATCCTGAGGTCCCACCACGGGGTAACCCGTGAAGATGACGCCATTGTTGGTGAGACCGAAAGCGCTCGTCTTTAGAGTCGAGGTGGTTATCTTCGCGTTGCCGCACTTGCCGTTTGCGTCTCGAGTCGCCTCTTGCGTCTCCTCTGTAAATTAATCACAAGCATCGGATTAATGGATTTTCAGTCGCAGCTTCTTTTGAAACAGAGGAGGAACGAAATGGGTTGATATATTTAGGACTTTTACCGGTTGATCTTACTAGTGCCAAGATCAGGGTGGCGGTGGAACGGAAACCCGTGAAATCGTTCTTGCCGTCGCCGGACGCGTTGACGGAAACTCGGTCGTCGATCCGGTAGACGACTCTCCCTTGGCTCGGGAGCCACGTCAGGTCTCCGAACTCGTGTTCGTTGCCAAATGTGACGGCCTTGTCGCTCAAATCCGTGTCGGGCCTCGTCATCATAGTGATGGACCGTTTGAAAATGGGTTCCAGTTTCAAAGTCACCTGTGGCAACAGTTGTAGCCTTTTAGAGATAGATATCTCTCTCTTTCTTAACCAGGCTTTGTTGAACAAGATTTTGATCAAATGGGTCTCTATCAGGACTTCAGGGTACCAATTAAGACTTAAAAAGGGGGTTTTAAGTATCTTTGACCGCAATTTTTAAAGAGAGAGACGCTGCATAGATAGAGAGGGTGTGTATAGTGTATTTGAATAAATATTGGATATTAATGCTGAGAAAAGTTTAAATATTAGACCTTATCTGGAATGTCAACTAAGCTGTCATGAGGACAGCCAAGGATGTAAAACCTTGCTGTAAAAATAACAAAGTACTCATATAATAAAGAGTCGTGATATGCTGTGACATTTTACTGTCGCTCTTTACAGTCTGACTTGGATGTCTTATGTGGCATCCACGTTAGCTTCCAACTTGGCAAAGAGGGAGAGAGGTGGGAGAGGCCGGAGTAGGAGAGGGAAAGAGGCAGGAGCGGGAGAGGGAGAGAAGCCGGAGCGCGAGAGGGAGAGAGGCCGGAGCGGGAGAGGGAGAGAGGCCGGAGTAGGAGAGGGAGAGAGGCCGGAGTGGGAGAGCGGGAGAGAGGCCAGAGCGGGAGAGAGGGTGAGAGGCCGGAGCGGGAGAGAGGGAGAGAGGGAGAGAGGGAGGAGAGGGAGAGAGGCGGGAGAGAGGCCAGAGCGGGAGAGGGAGAGAGGCGGGAGAGAGGCTAGAGCGGGAGAGGGAGAGAGGCCGGAGAGAGGCCGGAGAGGGAGAGGCCGGAGAGAGGCCGGAGAGGGAGAGAGGCCGGAGAGAGGCCGGAGCGGGAGAGGGAGAGAGGCCGGAGCGGGAGAGAGGCCGGAGTGGGAGAGAGGCCGGAGTGGGAGAGAGGCCGGAGTGGGAGAGAGGCCGGAGTGGGAGAGAGGCCGGAACGGGAGTGAGGCCGCCGAGTGGGAGGGAGAGGGAGGGAGGCCGCCGAGCGGGAGGGAGAGGGAGGGAGGCTGCCGAGCAGGAGGGAGAGGAGGAGGCCGCCGAGCGAGAGGGAGACGAAATGGGGCCGCCGAGCGAGAGGGAGACGAAATGGGGCCTCCGAACGAGAGGGAGAGGAGGGAGGCTGCCGAGCGGGAGGGAGAGGGAGGTAGGCCGCCGAGCGGGAGGGAGAGGGACGGGGGCTGCCCCTCAGCGGCGGGTGAACGGAGGCTGAGGCCCTCCCTCTCTCTCCCTCCCACTCGGCAGTCTCCCTCTCTCTCCTTGCGGCGCCTCCCTCTCTCTCCCTCCCACTCGGCAGTCTCCCTCCCGCTCGGCGGCCTCCCACCCGCTCGGCGGCCTCCCACCCGCCTCTCTCCTGCCTCCCTCCTCACTGGCGGCCTCTCTCCGCCCGGCCTCCTCCTGCCTCTCTCCCGCTTCGGCTTCTCTCCCGTTCCGGCCTCTCTCCCGCTCTGGCCTCTCTCCCGTTCCGGCGTCTCTCCCTCTCCGGCCTCTCTCCCTCTCCGGCCTCTCTCCCTCTCCTGCTCCGACCTCTCTCCCTCTCCCGCTCCGGCCCCTCTCGCTCTCCCGCTCCGGCCTCTCTCGCTCTCCCGCTCCGGCCCCTCTCCCTCTCCTGCTCTGGCCCCTCTCGCTCTCCTGCTCCGGCCTCTCTCCTCTCTCCCTCTTTGCCAAGTAGGCAGCTGATGTGGAAAGAGCGACAATAAAATGTCGCAGTACACATATCATTTTTCTATAATAAAAAAGGATTGAGGGTGGTGGGATCTATTCTGACCTGAGAAATAACTCCGAGAACTCCGAGGGAGACCTTGACTGCATTGATGTCCGGTGAGTCTGAATTAAGTGATCGGACCTTGGCGTAGCCGTCGCCGGGGGAAGCGGGGGTGACGATCCTGATTCCGACGACGTAGTCGTGTACGGAGCTGCCCTTGTTCCAAAGGGAGCTGCCGTGAGCCCCGGTGGCGATAAGGCCGCCGACGGTGAGGCCCCACCAGTAAGGCGCGTGAGGCAGGGCGAGCCCGGCCTCGGCTGCTTCGCCGATGAGGGACCGGAGGGTGATGCCGCTCTCCACCGTCATCGTCATCGCCGACTCGTCGACGGCGAGCCTGCGGACGAGATTGCGCGTGCTGATTAAAAGGCCGTCGTCGCCCTGGGGGCAGACGAGCTTGGGAATGGAGTGGGAGTACCGGGTCGCGACCTTCATCTTCCTCCGGGCCTCGGTCGCCTGAGCCACCGCAGCCACGAGCTCCTCCTCGGAGGAAGGGTACACCACGTCGGCGGCCCGGCATGTGCTCCGGTCGGGGAATGCGCCGTACGAGTTGGTTATGGTGCAGGACTTCTTCGTCTGTGAGGACGACGACTCGCATTTGATGGGTTCTTCGGGGGGGCTACATGTCGCTAGTTGAAGGAGAAAGTACAGGTAGAGGCACACCGCAAGCCCTTTCGACATTATCATATATTGTCGACGCGACGATGTCGGTCCAAATGAGCTCTCTTTCTTCCTCTCTTTCTTTTCTTTTTTTTTTCTCTTTTTGCTTCTTCTTCTTGCTCTCTTTTGTACTTATATTCCTTGATTAATAACGTAGATGTGGGTACAAGCAAGAAACGAGAAAGTAATTCGCAATAGATCAAATCCTTGGTTGTCAAGGCTGCTGCTGTACTGAGGAGAAGGGAGAAGGTTCCGTAGCTGGAAATGCAGTTTTTAATATCAAATCCTTGGTTGTCAATCTGCCGAGATCTGTTGTAATGTAATGCAATCAGCTGGTTTCTCTTTCTTAGTGCAAAAAGTAAGGAGCAATTCAGTGTTGTCACGTGGTTCCTCCTTGCAAGAGTGCGATGCGGCCTTAAGGAACTTCGAAAGGATAAGATTAAAAAAGTGGGAAACAATAGCACTAAGCTTTTATTGTCAGAAGGGGATCAATACATGTATGTGTAAACATTTTATAGGCCGATTGAGGGGGTTCCTAAGCTTCTGGCATTAGTACCAATTAATGGTACTCTAAATAAAGTAAAGGTCCTATATGCATAGGGGAGTCCTTAAACTCATCCCAGATTCAACTCCCACGTCCGTGATTTATTCGAGTCCGCTTGTAGTTTAAATAGCAAGTAAGCACCATCCAACTCCGGTCAAATAAGGTGATAATAACCTAAGTAATTATGGCAAGAATGGCCTCCATAAGCATAGCAGCAGCTCCGCCTTGCATTGTATCTTCAATTTGTTGGCTTTGTCAATCTTGTATTTTCGAAGACCATATGAAATTTAGCGAGGAAATCGTGCCATTAAGTCTATTTTGGACTCAACTTCTTCTGTGTAAACAAGTAATTGGAAATTACATTGTGCAACTTGACCACGAAAAAACCCAAGAGATAATAATGCCTCCAAGTGCACAAAGGAGTCATCTCTTTCGTGGCAATGTGTCATTGCTTGGTCTCATTGAGATTGCGACTCTTAAATGCAATGAGGTGCACATCCTACTCAAGAACTCTTAAATGCAATGAGGTGCAATGAGGTGTACATCCTACTCAAGAACTCCTCTAATAACAAAGTTTGACCTGTCGGCAGTGTACCTCAAATGGCTAGCAATGAGGCGTACTCAAGATCTCCTCTAACAACTCTTAAATGCAATGAGGACTCGCATTTACGCCCTATCCGTTCTTTAATTCCTTGGCAACGACTTCATGTGTGATTTCCCCTCTTGCAGGTCACCGGCAATTACTCCTTTTAACCACCCCGAAACGTACGAGTTAACATCTTTGTCTTTTCAAGCTTAATTCTTACAATGAAGGTGCTCACTCACTACAGTGGAGAACTCGCACGCAGACTGTAAGTAGTAGGCTTCATCTCTTGTTTCATAACTCATACTCGACAGGATGGCACGAGTAGGAACACAAGGCCCCAGGTGTTGTCGTGGCGTGGGATTGTAACAGTTCGACATGAAATTGCTCCCTGGTGGAGCGACGAATCGGAGTATTTTAATCATTCCTTACCACTTCTAATGTTGTTGCCTCTCTCGTTTTTCATCATTCCTTACCACGTCTTATGTTGTTGCCTCTCTCGTATTTTCATCATTCCTTACCACGTCTAATGTTGTTGCCTCTCTCGTATTTTCTTCTTCACGGGTGCAATCATTCCTTACCACGTCTAATAGAGAGAGACCTTTCCGTAATGCTAATAGAGAGAGACCTTTCCGTAATGCTAATAGAGAGAGACCTTTCCGTAATGCTAATAGAGAGAGACCTTTCCGTAATGCCCTGTGTTAATTTACTGGTATGAGGTTGGTGAGAGAATCTTTTAGTTCTTAAGACGTAGTATTTGCAAAACTTACTGGCCTAAGGTGCGTCAGCAGCAGCGGCGACAAGACACGCAGGAGGGAACTTTCGGTGGAGACGGGGTGCCAAATTCTTATTTACATACCATGATATTTTTTTTTATTTCTTAGGAGAATGTTGAGGTTTCTTTCTTAGTGCAAAAAGTAAGGAGCAAGGAGATCCTGCCATTAAGTCTACTTTGGACTCAAACTTATTTTGTGTGAACAACTGAAAACTACATTGTGAAACTTGACTACGAAAAAACCCAAAAGATAATGCCTCCAAATGCATAAATAATGCATGACCGAAGTCATCTCTTTGGTGGGCAATGCATCGTTGCTTGGTCTCATTGAGATTTTGACTTAAATGCAATGAGGTGTCCTTCCTACTCAAGAACTCCCCTAATAACAAAGTTTGACCTGTCCGTGTGTACCTCAAATGGCTAGCAAAAATAAGCAAGATGCGCCTCCTCTACCTTGGCTAATGTTGCGTAAACTTTAATTATACTCGCATGCACACAAATTTATTGAAGTATATCTTTGAGGGGGTGAGAGATTGATCCCACGAGGATTTAGAAAACTAGTGATTTTAAGGTTTTAATCAGAGATTACAAAAATCCACTTGCTAAGTAGAAATGTGGGTGAAGATGGCAAAGAACCAAACAAAACTAAAATTCAACCAAACAAGACTATTTCTAGGAAGTCTTACACCGATGCATCTCTACTAACACTATGATGAAAGAAAGAACAATTTGTATGTGAAGTGCTACTCATGAGAATCCTATGCTTAATCCCAAGTTAGAATTCATTAATTCACATATACAGTATACAACATGAAAAAAAAGGGAGCTGCCATGATAAGGACTTGGAAAAGGAGATCACAGCTGGGCCGAGTTAGAGAGAGAGGAGGTTAGGGCAAAGACAGTATGGAATTCTCAACTCTGTTAGGTTTTTCTTTTGCAAGTGGAAGTTGGTCGCCAGCCGACCCATGACCACCCCTAATTACAATCATATAGAACTCAAAGGGCCTAGACAATCTTCTAGAATAGGAAGCTTAGTCAAAACGTTTGCTATCTAGGCATTTATATTAAATGAGGCTATTGCATAAAATCCACAACCACATCTAAAAAAAGAAAATATTGTGCATTGTCGAAAGTACCCCTCTTTGGGTTCTGACGTAGAGGATGGTACTGACTATATCAAATATACCCAATGAAATTAATAATGTCACACTTTTTTTCTAAATATTGCATCCCGTCAGATAGTCCCAACAATACACAAAGCATTATTATTCAAAAATATTACTAAAAAACTTTATGGTGCAACGGAGAAAGCCCTTCCTTTATTTCTTTATAATCAAATCCTGAATTATATGGAGAATAAGGAAATGCCTATAAACCATAAGTTTTCATACTTCAGTTGTTGAATCTGATCAAACATGAAATGTGTTAGTTCCTGGGAAGAATCAACTTACAAGGTCCATACATTAACAGAGATTTTGGGCAAAAGTGTTACGAGGGACCTCCTTGTGATATATTTTTGCTGGGAATTTCAGGCGTTTGCCATCTGCTTAATGTAACTAACATTCTATTGATAAGAGCTTGAGGTGTCCAGTTAATCAGTCTGCCCAACTCTTTTGAGTACTTCAACAAAAAAGTTGTGATAGTTTCCACCATCTTATGACCGTCTCCTGGACACCTTCCTTTTACTCTCCAATCTGAATTTAGCCTTCACCTCGTAAAAATATTTTGAAACCTTCTCCAAACAAATCATATGTTCCTTCAATTGCTTTTCACCGTGAGAATAAACAGACCTCTTCTCAAAAATAAGATGACCAAGAGAATAAAAGTGGAGAATCTTTCAAGTGCAACGCCGAAGTACAGAACTTTATTTTTATTCTTTACACGATCTTTCTGAGTGGTTCTAGAAAAAGCTATTCATTTAACATTCCAAGCTGATCATCTTCTACTATGAACCCCAATGAGCTAACATATAACCATCCAAATATTATTTCCTTCTCCTCCAATAGCACCCTTAGCCCAATCAAATACCCCTATGAAAATCGATAAGCTTGAAAATATACACAACCCTTAGCAAATTGGATAGAGTATTTCAATCTACCAATGACCAAAAACAATTTTTCCAAAACCAAAGATCCTGAATTTAAAAATTGACGGTAGAAGCGGTATTACAAAACCCAGAATTGAATGATTTTTCAACCAACAACTAAATGATTTTTCTAACCCTAGTTCCTGAATATAAAAAGTGACCATGGAACCAGTCGCATAAACACAGACCAACAGGCTTAGCTGGCCTCAACCAGGTCAAGTCCCTTTCACCGACCCACCTATCTGCAAGAGCTAAGAATAGTTCAAAACCAATTAAATTGACCAGGTATACCAATTGAATAAGTTATTTTTCCCCAAGGCAGAATAGGGCCCCTCTCCACGCTCACATTGACCAATACTGGGTAGGCGGGGGCTACCACCTCCATTAATAAATCAAAGAGAGGGAGAAAGGGACATTCGCCACTCCTTGTGAACCATTAAAGGCAAAATGGGGGATGACCCCCACCTTCCCTGCCTCAGACAAAGACAATAAGACAATAAACATTTCGAAAGCAAGGGCAACGAGACCAATCAGCAAGGCCCTGAAAAACATGAGTCTTTAAGCACTTCACAACAACACCTAATTGGCTCCTAATGCCAGAATAAACTATACTCTAAACCGGATAGATAAACAAAAAATGAAACCAACGAACTCCTTTAAAGTTCACATAACTTTAGAAGAATAAAAATTGATACCATAGAGCAGACACAACCCCCCAATCTAAGAAGGAAATAAGGGCATGGATCTCTTGCAGAAAGATGCAAATTGACTACAGCAATTTTTTTTTGAAAGTTAAGATTTTCATCTCATTCAAGAAATATTACTGCCCGTAAACGGGTTACATAGCAATTTAGCATGATTTGTAAACCTTGTTTCAGCATTCTTTAGAAATGAAATGATAATTGTCAGATGAATCAGGGAAAAGCTTTAAAACGAATTAAGTTGATATGCTTGTTACTTTCTAAATTTCATATAGAGATCTACAAACTTATTGAAGCATTAAAATTTGAGATGGTTTTTAATTTTCAAAAAAAAAAATTGAGATGTTTTTTTATGAAAGTAATACAACGGGAAATGAAAAAACTCACCCCTCAGACAAAAAAACATCATTCATCACTAAAACAACATATGTCCATTAAAATAATATCTCACAAAATACTGAATATTATATAACATAAACAAGTATTATGTTCCTTATAGTGAAAAATATGGAAGATAAAAGATAGTTTTCTTCAGTAATCGTGTAAAATTGCGTCACGTCCTAGCGAAACTGACTTTGTCCAAAAGGAGACGCACTAGCTTAATACAAGAGGAAAGGTAGAAAATCAGCCTTCCAACAAAGAAAAATTATTGATTGAAATTACAACAGATGTCCATAAAACAAATAATTTTACAAAATACTGGAGATAGTATAACTTACATAATGAGAATAAAGCTTCTATTTTAAGACCAAAGGAAGATTTAATAGGAATGAAAAAAAATCAAAATTATTGATTGTTATTACAACAAATGTCCATTAAAATAGTAATTTTATAAAATGCTGGGAATTAAATAACTTAAACAACAAGTATAAAGTTTCTATTCTAAGAGCAACGGAATATTTCAGATAGAGAATTTTCTCCAGAGATCATGTATGCTCATGTTATTTCCACTCCAAACTTACTCTGTCCAAGTGGAGAACCACTAACTTATTGAAGGATATGATCTAGATTGGTCTATGTCACCAATATAAGAGAAAAACTAAAAAATATGCCTCAGTAAAGAAAAAATCATCCATCATTTTGACCAATGTCCATTAAAACAATATTTTCATATATAACTGGGGATTGTACAACCTAAACAATTAGTATAAATTTTTTTTTATTGCAAAAGCAACAGAAGATTTAATATAGAGAGTTCTGCCCAGTGACCATGTAATTGTGTGGACAACTGAGCCCACTGAAGAAAGGTAAACTCTACGCTTTTTCCAGAATATATAGAACTTGCTTACTTATGATGCTGACATGTAAGTGTATCGTGTTTGAGCTCCAATTATAAGTTCAACAAGCTTGGCTGCACATAAAGGAAAGAAGTAAATCACTGGAGGCAACAGAGACTTAATAGAGTTCGTTTTCATAATTGACCTAAAAGATACCTGTTAGAAATCCGACGAGAGGAATAGGAGAAACAAGTTTCTCTGTGCTTTCAAGGCGATGGCTGAACAATAGTGTTTCATGAGATAATTCAAAACCAAAAACAAAAAACAAAAATGAAAAAAGAAGACTCACTATAAAATCTGAGAAATATATTACCAGGTATACTTGCTAAAAAATGGATCTCTCATGAGGTAAAGTGCCAAAACAATCTTTCGCCTTTTCACCTGTATCAAGTTCAAGTGATGTTTCATTTTTGTAAAGATATAAACAGTGAATAAATTAACTCCTACTTCCAGAAACTCTATTAAATTTGAATACTGTTTTCTAAAATACTAAAAGTCTTTCTACAAATCGAAATTAAATGGTTCTCTTGATGACACATTGACTTCATCAGTAAAATAGTTGAAACTAAATTCAGATTAGACTATAGAACTGAAGAAAATACCTCATCCTTTTCCATGATTGAAAGTGAAATGGTATTTTTTCCACTACTCTGACAAGGATTTGTTACATGTGAAAGAAAGCCCATTCCAACAAGGTCCACCATTAATGAGACTGACCAAGGTAACCATGACCGAAATCCATATCTTCTAATAAATAGAACATAAATAAGCGGTCTGAGGATGAATAGAGTCTCAGCAGCCAAAAATAGTCCACCAAAGAGACCCTTTTCAGACAGAAGTGTTGAAACAGTTGGCTTTTGAATGACTAAAGACAAAAAATAGCAAAGGAATTAATATAGCTGTAGAGCAACAATAGAATCCAAGAACCCATCATGGTATAGTTTAACTGCCATCAAACTGTAAATTTACAACCTTTGTCATTCATTATAGGAGATTGATGGCAATGAAGCTTGTTCATCCAAGATGGACAAGAGACCACCTTAGCATTTTCTCCAAACCGGGTCAAGGCAAACATGGCTCGTGCTTCTGGACGCCCAGGACCATATGCATTATAACTAGGGACAGCTCCTTGATAACCCACAGCACCTGAAAAGTCTCCTACTCCTCTGTCTACAGAATTATGAACTTTCTCAACATTGACATCCTCCCCTCCATGCAAAAGCATCTTGTATCCACTATCTCTGAACAAAGCTAACCTAACTAATACTCTGTGAGAGATTAAAATGCATACACACATTCAGTAGAATTCTTTAGGCAACTTATTAAATAAATACAAGCAGAAAGAAGATAGCTCACTTAGTGGCTTCCGTGAAAGCAAGAAAATTCCACTTTTTATCATCTCCATAGAAATGTTGTGCTGCAACTTCAATCAACATTTCCAAGTCCTTAATTATGGAAATCGATAAAGACCAGCTAGACGCTGGGTCTGCACGCCCAGCTGACATTCGGGTTGGAGCAGTGTCTATAATGTGTTGGTTTATAGCAGTAATTATTCCTAAAACAGTTGTTACTGCAGAGAAAAACCATCCAATTAATTCAGCATTCTAATCATACGCCTCTAGATATAAGATGATTCAAAATCACTGGAACAGAATGAATCCTGCGGTTGCAAATTTTTAAGATTAACCACGAAGAAGCAAATGTTACCAAAATATCACAAAACCTGCTTCTGGTCCAATTTCTGAAGCAGAAAAACGCTCCGGTAGCAACCATGTCATGCCCTGATGATCAATCCAATAACACATTAGAGTGAAATACGCAGCAGGACAAAATTAAAGCCTTTTTCGTTTCCCCTCCAGTATTTCAAACTTGGCTAGTAAATATAGCTAAAGGTACTTAAGGAAAAAGCCAAAGATAAAGTGAGTTTACATTGGCGAGGGATTCTATAGAGTGCACATATGCTCTATTCTTTCTAACCCACTGTTTATACGCCTCCATAGCCGAAACCTCCTTCTTCAGAACACAATCGTTCCCAATCCCTGTTCCTCTTTAAATAAAAACCCAACCCAGCGAAATCACTCGAGCGTATATGAAACCAGATCTTACTATGTTCTCGAGATTCCGAGCTTCTGCGGAAACAGGATGAGAGACAGAAACAAAGAAGCAAATAGAAACGACTTGTAGAGTTCGTTACACATGCAAGAAGACTTCCCCTCGAAGCATAGAATTTCCCAGGGTCGGCCCCCGCCTGTCCGTGTTTCCGCTAGGTTGGTTCTCGATAACAAGGTGATGATCTTGAATGTCTGACGTTACCAGTAATCTAACTCTTTTCCCAATCGATCTAAAGGCTAAAGCTGATAATTTTCTGTTAAGCACTTAAAAGCATAAATCCTTGTACTGCGAGCACTTATTTTATCTAATTACCAGTACTTCTTTTTCATATAGATAAAGAGTTCTGGACGTTCTCGCTGCCTCAATCTAATAGTTTCTTCGAGGACGGGCATGTGACTAGTTTAACAAAAGAGACAGGATTAAAGAAACTAATTTGAGGCATATGGGCCGTTCATCAATCTGGCCCAACTCTTCTTTACTATTTTACTACGCTAATGCAGCTTTTTACTTTCAAGATTTTATATTTACCATCAACGTGGTAGTCCAAATAAGAGATAAACTCAGTAAATAAAATTTATAGATTTTTTTTAATAAAATATTATCTGAGTATTCTATGGGTAAATCTTAAACCTTAAATTTTCTTTTACTTAGACCGCCAACTATGCAACCACATCACGATGTAAAATCTTAAATTACAATCAAAAGTTCTGATATCATTTTTTTTTAAAAAAATTAGACAATGGGTGCTTTGCAGGGGGTATTAATGGGTTCTATTTGCCCATTACCAAACTCTTATACAGATTAGACAATCTACTAGTAAGTGTTCTTATTGGATCTTACTTCTTATTAGATAGACAATAAGCTTAATGGATAACCAATATGTTGTAAACTCCTCCCCTCAAAGTGTGACTCTGCAGTAAGCAATTCAATGCATGAGAGAAGATTGTGGTTAAAGGGCAAAAGTAGTTCTCCGAAGGTTTTGGTGAAAGCAAATGAACCAATTTAAGCAAACAACTTTTGGCTGATTTTTTTCATTAATCTAGCGAAGCCAACAGTAGATCTAGTTATTAAAAGAATAAAATAAAACAACACTACGCCATGCCACCGAAAAGAACATAAAAAACTTGTAGTTTTAGGTTTAATGACTTTACAGATTTGTGAATATAAGGTCTATTTTATAGAGACGTGACCTTTATTCTTCCCAGTTCACCCTGAACTATATCTCTAACCCACACCTACTTGCTAGGTGCCAAATTTTAGGAAGAATTCAAAAGGATGAAGAAATTAACACAACAAATAAACTCAATCAAAATATGAATCCTAAGGCAGTTTTAAATTATATATATGTTGAAAGGTACTTTTGTCTTTAAGTATTAGTTACGAAGTTTCCTATTCTGTTGTGGTGGGTAGATTTTGTATATATACATGCACTTTTTTAGAAACTTTAATGAGAAAAGATTTTTTTTACTCTTCTCGCTGTGACGATCCGAGTGTTCATAGCAGTGTTTTAAAAACCGAACTGACCTGGCCGTTCAATTGGAACCGGGACTTTGAATGGTTCGGTTTGCTCAAAGACCCATAAATGGTAAAAACCCGGTCGACTGGCCGGTTTTGAGTGGTTCAACCGCTGAACCGGGAATCCGACTGAACTGCTCTACTTACCTTTTTAGTATTTTAATAGTTTTTTGTATTTTTAATCTTATTTTTTTGTATATAGGAATCTTATTTTGTATTTTTTAATGAGAAACAACTCATACCGATTGAACCACCGGTTGAACCCGGTTGATCCGGTTGAACCAGAATCGGAAGCTCCACCGGTTTGGTTTTAAAAACATTGGTTCAAGTATCAAGCTCATCGGTGATCCAGGGAGTTTACCATGAGTTTCAGATACAAATATTTCTCATTCTTCTTCATAGTAGTTGATATATTCAATTGTTGTGAATTGATTGATTTTTTTGTTGCTGCTTTTTCCCTACTCTCTTCCATCTCATTGCTGGTTCTTTGTATTTTATTGCTTCTTTGAGAGAATATCATGATGAGTTCTTCAAGATGCATGCAGAATTCACATGATCGTGAATCTACTACTCAAATTATAGTAATTGAAGATAATGTTGGATTTTCTTTGGTCACGGTTCCACTTACAGATACTAATTACTTGAATTAGAGTACTACAATTCAGATTTCTTTAGGTTATATTGACGGTTCTATTGTGAAACCTAATGAGTCTAGTCCTGCATTTCTAAAGTGGAGAAAAGCAGATTATACAGTTAAAGTCTTGTATCTTAGGATCTAAATCTAAAGATCTGGTAGAGACTTTTCTATATTGTCCAACTGCTAAAGCACTTTGGGATAGGATTGAAAAGTGAGTTGGTGTAAGTAATGGTCCTCGGGTTTATCAGATTTAAAGGAAAATAAACTCGATTGAACAAGGAAATAACAATTTGACAATTTATTATAACAAATTGTCAAAACTTTGGAATGATCTTAATAGGCTAAAGCTTTTACCTCTCCGTGAATGTGGAAATTGCACTTTGGAGTTAACAAAAAGCTTTGTGACATGGATCTATCATACAAGATGATACAATTTCCGATGGGCTTAAATGAAGCTTATGTAGGTGTGATGTTAGTAAAAGGATATAACCTATGCCAACTATGAATAAGGCGTTTTCCATGGTACAAACTATTGAAGCACAAAGAGAAGTCCACAAGAATTTTAGTTAGTCTACTGTTTAAAGCAGTGTGATGTTAGTAAAAGGATCCGAGAGGTAAGGAAGTGGAAAAGGAAAGAGAGAGGAAAGGCACTGTGACTATTGTAAAAATTCAGGACATCTTAGAGATCTTGTTTCAAGCTGAATGGTTATCCAGATTGGTAGAAGGAATTAAGAGATAAGAAAGAAAAGGAGAAGGGATCTAAACAACAAATCAATTTTGCTGATACACCAGGTGATGATGAAGTTTGTGTGGACAACAAACAACATAAATAGATGATGATTTTTTATCAAACAAGAGATGATGAAGCTTTTGAAAGCAAAACAAGAGTTATCAACAAAAACTATGCGAACTTTGCACACTTAGAGGATTTTGCAAGTATGACAAAGTTTATGTCCACAGTGAAATGTGATTCTTGGATAATTGACACAGTTGTTCAAATCATATATGTTCTAATCATAAACTGTTTGATAGGCTATTTACATATCTCTTTCAACATCAGTCCATTTACCTGACCGTACCGTTAGAAAAGTATCTCAAGTTGGCCATGTAAAGTTGCATGATCAAGTGCTCTTAAAGGAAGCTCTATATTTACCTTGTTTCAGGCAATTTATATTACTTGGACCAGATTTCTTTTTGGTCAAAAATTGTCGATCACTATAATTCATTTCTTTCTTCCAGTTCAATGAGTATTGTTCCATCTATAGTTCCTTTTCATTGTAATTCAAAGCTTGTTGACACGGTTGATAGATACACATCTCATTGTAATTCTCAATATGACTCACAGATTGGTGAGCTTCCTTGTAACACTGTTAGAACAATGAATTAAACAATGGGTTCTCTCTTGTTATGGCAATCTAGAATGGGTCATCCTAGTGATAATGTACTTCAACATTTGCCCTTTGTTACTGCAAAGATTCATGTGCACAATCAATGTTCAGTTTGTCCTATGGCAAACAAACATGGATTCCATTTCCCATTAGTACCATACAAAGTACAATCATTTCCAAATACTTCACATAGATATTTGGGGACCCTCTAAAACAACATCTTTTAATGGAGCACACTACTTCCTCACCCTAGTTGATGATTATAGTAGAAGTACATGGACTTTTCTCATGCACCATAAAAGTCAAGCAGTCTCTATACTAAAGATTTTTTTCAAGATGGTACGTACTCAATTTAATACTGCTGTTCAAACCATTAGAACTAATAATGGTGTGCTGAATTTCTAATAAAGTCCTGCCAATCTATACTTCTTAATCATGGAAATATTACATCAGAGAAGTTGTACTAACACTCCACAACAAAATGAAGTTGTGGAAAGAAAACATAGGCATCTTCTCCAAGTATCCAGATCATTACTTTTTCAGGCTGGTCTTCCTAAACAATTTTGGGGTGAAGCATTATTGCATGCAACATTTCTCATAAACAGATTGCCAACTAAACTTTTATCTTGGGAGTCCCGGTTTGAGGTCCTTTTTGATAAACGACCTGATTATGGTCTCCCAAAAATATTGGTTGTCTATGCTATGCTACAGATACTCATCGACAGAAAGATAAATTTGCACCAAGATCTGTTGCTTGTATATTTCTCGGATATCTATCAAGTTTGAAGGCTCATAAGGTCTTTGATTTTTATGACAAGAGGTTGTTTATGAGTAGAGATGTTACTTTCCATGAGACTATGTTCCATATAAGACTTCCAAGACTTTGAGCTGCACTACAGACCTTGTTGCAAAAGTTACTTTGCCTTTATCTACTGTTGATAGATCTGTTACAGCAATAGATCTTTCATCTTTTGTTTTTAATCCAATACAAATTCCTCCAGCTTTATCTTCCATTACTCCTTCCTTCGAACCTACTAATGATGTTCCTACTGATATTTCAGTTCCTATTGTCTCTCTTGACGCTGCTCCTCTTAGGTATAGCACACATACAAGGAACACACCGTCTTGGTTACATGATTTTATTTCAAATTCAATTGATACTTTTTACCCACCTTTCCAACATAATTTTCCATCTTCTCCATATGACATACCTCCATATCCATACAAGATTCGCTCCTGTTTTACTTCTACTCATTTGAATTTCATTGCAAATATTTCTTCTATTCAAGAACCGTTATCCTATGACGAAGCAAGAATACATCCTAGAAGATAAAGTTAAAGGCTTTAGAAGATAATCACACTTGGGAGCTTACTGATTTTCCGAAAGAAAAAAAACCTATTGGGTCAAAATGGGTATATAAATTCGAACTCAAACCTGATGGCAACATCGACAGGTTTAAGGCCAGACTAGTGGCAAAAAGCTATAATCAAGTTGAGGGGGTTGATGACACGGAAGGCTTCTCTCCCGTAGCACTGTAAGGGTAGCTTCTCATAATTGACCATTGCAGCAGCTAGATATCAATAATGCATTTCTCCAAGGTTATCTTGATGAAGATGTTTGTATGTCTCCTCCTCAGGGTTATTGTAAGGCAAAGCCAGGGCAATTTTACAAATTACTCAGATCTATATATAGCTTAAAACAAGCCTCACGACACTGAAATGCTAAGTTTACTTCTCATTTGCATAAATTGGGTTTTCATCAGTCCCAAGCCGATAATTGTCTCTTTACTTATGCACATAACAATGAGCTTCTTGCTGTTATTGTTTATGTTGATGATACTTTAATTACCGGTACTTCAGAGTCTCTTATACAAGATATCAAGTGTTCTTTACACTCAAAATTGCAAGATCAAATGATGGACTTTACATCACCCAAAGAAAATATATTTTTGACTTGATTTCTGATGCTGGTTTGCTTGGTGCAAAACCACTGCTACACCATTGCCTAAAGGATCAGTTTTTTCCGTTGAGAATGGAACTTTACTTGAAGATCCAACACCTTTTTGACGACTAATTGGCAATTATTATATCTAAATTTTACAAGACTGGACGTCACTTACTCTATTCAACAACTAAGTCAATTTATACAATCACATAGGGATTCTCATTGGGCAGCAGCTATGCATATTCTTAAGTACCTTAAAGGTTGCCCTGCTACAGGTTTATTTTTCTTAGCAAATAATCCATCTGTTCTTGAAGCATATATTGATGCAGATTGAACAGCTTGTAAAGACACAAGGAGTATCACTGGCTATTGCATTTTTCAGGGTTCATCCTTGATTTCTTGGAAATCAAAGAAGCAAAACATTGTTTCTCGTTTTTCTGTAGAGGCAGAATATTGTAGTCTTGCTACAACAATATGTGAGCTTCAAAGGATATTTTATCTCATGCAAGATTTTCAAATATTCATTCCACTTCCAGTTAAATTATGGTGTGACAACCAAGCAGCAACACACATCTCTCGAAATCATGTTTTTAATGAAAGAACAAAGCATCTTGACATCAATTGTCATTTGGTAAGGGACAAGTACAAGATTGGGATGATTCATCTTCAACATGTTTCTTCTTGTGCTCAACTAGCAGATATTTTCACAAAGTCACTCTCCACTCCACATTTTCAGAAGTTATGTCTTTAGGTATTAGTTACTTAGTTTCCTATTCTATTGTCGTGGGTAGGTTTTGTATATATACCCATACTATTTTAGAAACTTCAATGAGTAAATTTCTTTTTACTCTTCTCACTGTGAGGATACAATGTTCAAACCTTCCCCATTGTAATGAATTAACGGACGATCTGTAAAAATATTTTATTATCCATCCCCTTATTCTTTTTTTATCTAAAGACCGTAAATATATATATATATATATATATATATATATATATATATATATATATATATATATATATATATATATATATATATATATCAAAGCATAGTAATATCCTGGAGTTTGGATATAAGTTTACAATCATTCGAGATAGACATCTATGGGCTAATCCCATTATTAATACAATCTTTGAAAAACGGATTTTTCAAAAAAACATGGTTTGTTGTTTTCCCAAATTCTTATGTGGTAGTCCCTTGCACTAGCCTTGAGGAAGCCTCCTTGGATACTGTGTCCGCCACACTGTTTGCCTTTTTGTACACATGTTGGAGCTGATAGGATGGGTACTTGATAAGCAGGTCCCGACATATTTAGAAGGGCTTTGTGGTTTCGCTTGTGCATAGGATTCCATTCTGATGGAGGGTTTTCATGTCTATCATCCTTTAATGACCAGTTGTCAATTGATTCGTCTTTTACTTTCCCTCTACATTCCTCCGTGGAATGATCCCACCGTTTGCAATAATCATAGATCCTTGGTCTATTTTCTATGCAGAAAGGTACAGGACAGATCATGTTTGTCTTGTCTAATTCTGTTCCTTGCCTCTTGCATTGAGTTTGGATCCCTTCTGATGTCTCGGACGTCTTCATCCCCCATGATATAACAACCAAGAGGTTTGACAATATGTGTTAATGCTTCTTCATGCCAATGCATGAGAGGTAATCAGAGGAGTTTAACCCAGACAACCGTGTGACGGAATAAGAAGGATTCCACACGAAATCCCCTTGGCTAGGGAAACAAATGCACCTGAGACTCGCTAATTAGTATTGGGCATAGATCATGAAGAATTTCACAATGTTCTTTTGACGGTAGTTCGATAGAGAAATAACCCCTAGGCATCTTGAGGACTGTGATTGATGGATCACGGAATTAGGCTGCACGTAAGGTTCTTTGAAAAATAATAGCAATGAACAAGGGAGTTCCTGGGATACGGCCCACAAAGCTTCCTATGAGAGAAGATTCTAGCTGTGCTAGACCTCGTTCTATACACTCCCTAAGCAACGTAACATTGTGGAGCCTAGATGTTAGGCTATTCACAAGGTTGGTTGACACAGAAATAGGAACGGGCAGAACGATGACAGACTTGTGGACTTTTGATGAACTCGGTATGGTTCCGAGAGAAGGAGAAGTGTGTTAGTATATCAACAACAAGGCTACCTTGTTCCATTGTGGTCGCAATGTGAACCATGGGCAAGCGAACCAGAGTATTCGTTGAGGGACGAAGACCTTGTTTTTTCTGGAAAGGCATTCTCTTTTTCTGGGCTTCCTATTTTAGGATTGGAAAGGACGAAGAAGGAAGGCTTTGAGTGAAGCTACACCTGAGTTTTAAGGGAGTCTTTGTCTCAACTCCTAGGCGGGTAGTTGCGGCAATTATTCTAGAATCTGCATAGGTGGATCCGGGCACAACGGATAGGGAATATCACATTTTTGGGGTTTTGTAGATAAGGATATCTACTTATATAGGTATACGTGTTATTAATATAGCATAGGCAGTAGAGAATAAATTGATGGCAAATAAAAGAGGTTAGAGAAAACCGGGTAATGTTCTTTTTAAGTATGCAAAAGATGTATGTTTCTACTTCAAATATTGTTAAATAAAATAGGGAGTAGTTAAGGCTGAAAGTTAATAGAAGTAAAAACCATATCAGGGAGACCCAAGATGAGATGAGACAGATCTAATGCAGCAGCCTTGCAGCCAAGCGTCCGGAAATCCCAACTCTGGCAAGATGTCTCTGTAGAAGCAAACCAGTATGGCGGCATTCTTTCCTGAGGGGTCTAAGCATTTGTAACACAGATAACTTCATGAACATAGAAAAGAAGATGAAAGAGATGTGGATGGACTTGAAGGGTTTTAAGCATCTCTTCTATTGCTACTACGTAAGGGCTTGGGGATTTCCAAAAGGCTGGATGTGTAGTTTCCTTGGGAGACATGATTGATTGTGAAAACAATAAGAGGTGACATGTTTTTTGGCCTAAGGTGGGAATGGGATCAAGGAATCCAATACTTTTTGCTGCAATGTAGGTCTGGAAACCTTTGGTTTGTGTAGGAATTAGAGCACACCTGCTTTTTCCTGTTTCAAGGATTAGGGTGGTTGTGTAAGAAAAATATCTGGAAGGGTTTCAGAATGTGTCTTCTGCCTTTCGTATCTGCACGGTCCATTCTTGTGTTTCTTATGTCTTGACGAGTGTAATTCATGAGAAACATCACTCTCCCTATGATTTAGCATACTTTGTTTGAGACACAATGTCACATTTGCGCTTCTTAAGGTGGATGTTGGATCATAAGGAGTTATCATAGGCAGAAGATCAAAACAATTGAATCTCTTCAATATTTTTTCAACATAATGAGAGTGGCTCATCGAAAAACATTGCTAAGTTTTTTTAACTTGATTCCAAAAATAGCATCAGTTCTCTCATGTCTTACATGTCGAATTGGGAGGACAAGAATAATTTGGTCTCAATCACCACATGCTCATTAGTGTCAAATGTTATGTTACTCACGTATAGACATATTATTACAATGTTTGCACCACACATTTCTTGAATATAGACATGTGTCTGAGGCATTTACCACATATCCATTGGTAATTAAAGTGTGGTAAAATTTCTTATACCATTGTTTTACAGCTTGTTTCAAACCATATAAGGCTTGTTCAGTTATACACTTTATTCTCTTGAACTTGAAGAACAAACCCCTCTAATTGTTGTATATAAATTTCCTTTTCCAAACCTCCATTGAGAAATGTGGTTTTAACATCCATCTGATGTACTACCAAGATATGTATAGCTGCCAATGCAACTAAAGCTCTTATAGTTACAATTTTTGTCGCAGGAGAATAGGTATCAAAATAATTTGTCATTTTTTTTTGTGAATAACCTACAACAACCAGCCTTTCCTTGAACTTATCTATGGAACCATCATACCTTAAATTCTTTCTTAAAATCCATTTACATTTAATAGGTTTACACCCCTTAAGAAAATCCACTTAGTCCATTATTAATAACATCTTTCCAAAAACCAATGTCAATGGATGTTACTATTTCTGTATAATTTTTAAGATCATTGTCATTCAAGAATGTTGAAACCACATGTTCATCTATCTTATCAGGGTTCTCAACCAAAAACGCAGTAATGAAATCTATTCGAAAACTAGTCTATCATTTTCCTTTTACTTCTTCTAGGTTCATCTACATATTCATTCACTCTAGGAAAAGAACTGGGCAAAGTTACAAGTGCGCTATAAGAACAAGGATCAATGCTAGTGTTTTGTTTCATGAAAGGAAACAGGTGTTTGAAATATTCTGCATCTTTAGACTCAAATTTTGAATTGTCAATTAAGACATGAATCTTTATGTAGTTGTATTTTTTCATAACCTATGAGCACTACATCATAGGTTTTAGATCCTATGTTAGTCCTCTTTGGAGCTAGTAAACTAACCTTGGCAACGCACCCCCACACTTTAAGGAATTTCAGGGTTGAATCCTTTCCATAGCTCATATAGAGTTTTGTCCAATTTCTTAATGGAACTCTGTTAAAGATATAACAGGCCGATAGAATGCCTTTCCCCAATGTTTTCAGGTTATTTAGAACTTACAAGCATAGAGTTCATAATATCTATGAGGGTTTTATTTTTTTTTTCAACAATGTCATTCTGTTACGAGTGTTCGGGTCACTAACTCATGTATAACATCATTCTTTTCACATAATTCTTTAAGGCAGAGAGTTCCATATTCACCTCCTCTATTTGACCTAACTCTTACTCACACACACACACACTCCAACACTCGCTCACAAACACTCGTACAACAACGCTCGCACACAAACACTCGCACAACAACGCTCGCACACTCCAGTGGTTGCACACACACCAACGCTAGCACATGCACACCAATGGTCCCACACGCACACCAACGCTCGAACACACAAACAGACACCAATTCTCACACACATACCAACACTCGTACACACACTCCAACGCTCGCACACATTCACCATCGCTCGCACACACAAACACACACACACTAATGCTTGCTCACACACAACAATGCAAGCTCAAGCACATGAACGCTCGCACACACACACCAACGATTGCACACACACATACCAACGCTCGCAGACACACACTAATGATTGCACACATATACCAATGCTCGCAGACACACACCAATGCTTAGACACACACCAATGCTCAGACACACACACCAACACTGGAACACACATCAACACTCGCACACAAACAAACACTCACACACAGACACACCAATGCGCGCTCACACACACATACACAACAATGCTCACAGTCACCAATGGTCACACACACAACAGCGCTTGCACACTAAGCAACACTCATTGGAATTCGCATACACACACCAATGCTCCCACACACACACACTCTCACCAACGCTCGTAAACACACACACACACACACACACACACACACACACACACCAACGCTGCACACACACACACACACACACACACTCACCAACGCTCGCAAACACATACACACACCAACACTCGCTAACACAAAAACACACACCAACGCTCGCAAACACAGATACCAGCACTTGCACACACACAGACACACCTATGCTCGCACATGAACGAACGGTCGCTCGCACACACACATCCACACCTACGTTCGCACACTCACCAATGCTCCCACACACACACCAATGCTCGCACACACCAACGCTCGCATACGCACACCAATGCTCGCATACGCACACCAACGCTCGCAAACACACCAGTGTGTGCAAACACACACACAGAACAATGCTGGCAAACACACACACCAACGCTCGCAAACACACACACACACACACACACACAACAACGCTCGCAAACACACACACACACACACACAACACTTGCAAACACACACACACACGAACACTTGCGAACACACACACATCAACACTCACAAACACTTACACACACCTGAAGATTTTCACGAAGATCATATGTAAGGGTGCAAGAAGAAGATGACACACAAGTTGTTGTTCCACACAACTTGGGTCGTGGTTATCCCTAAACCATGTGTGTGCTCCCTTCAAATAGGTTAGCACTCTTCTTACATTAAGAATAAAAGAGTACATAATTACAAGAATACCTTTGTAGGGGTGAATCACTAAAATTACATAATATACCCCTATATACACGTGTACAAGCATCTCTAACACTCCCCCTCAAGCTAGAATAGACTGAACTAAGAGGCGATCCTTAGTCATATTAGGATGTCCAGACCGAGTATGTCATTCAAATGGAGACAATGATAGACATGTGAATGGATAGACTTGTTGCTCGATGTAGAACATGCCCCCACTCTCACGGCCCGATCTCATCTTCTAGGTGGAGATCCTGTATAACACAACCTTGAGATGAGAAAATGACATAACAATTCAATGTTTTAGTCAGTTGACTAACCGATAGCAAATTAACCGGAAACGTCAGGACAAATATGACCATATCAAGTGTCAATGAAACTGAAAGATTTAAGCGACCAACTCCAGTTACTTGACATGTTGACCCATCAGCCAAGGTAACACAACCCAAATTAGAGGATTTAGTTATTGAATAAAAAAGGGAAGAATTGCCTGACATGTGAACATCAGGTCCATAGTCAATCTCCCAAGTGGGTGTGGAGCTACAGACATGGAATGTTCAATTACCTGTTTGAGCCAAAAAAGCACAAGATGTTGACTCTGAGATACTATTCACTTGAATGTCAGCCATAGCAACTCTATACAATAGCACCAAATTCAGTAACAATGACTTATATCAAGAAACCTGAGTAGCTTAGCAAAAAAGCAATTGATTCCAGCAAATTAACCAAGTAGGAAAATTCTATAACTAAGCTAAATATGTTAACTTAGCACACAAGCAATAGACATATAACAAGTTAAAAAATTTAGAAACTTCCCAAACTCAGCTAAACACTTCAAATAGAATCAAATAAGTCAACTTCTAAAGAAAATGAAGTAGGAAACTCTGTCAGAACAGAATTACAATGGCGAAGAGAGACCAACTTCGAATAACCCAGGGACAGCCCTTAATTCACCAAAAAAGAAGCACTACATTCAATTGACAACTTGTCACTATATACGTAATGTCGACACTCATAAAAAAACAATCCAACCATCAAATTTCAATCTCCACCATTCCAAATATAGACTGAGGTTCTGCGAACATACTCAGGAACGTTAAGCCAATCTGACCTAGGATGCTTCTCTAATTGCTAACAATTGTGAGATTGGTCGGTGCAGAATTTAGTGGCGAAAAGTTTCGGTGTGACTTGCTAAAACTCCTCCAGACCTCCAAAAATGATCTCCAACTTTCATAATGTCTAAATAGAAGAGCGGAACATACACCCAAAATATCAAACGATCCAACGGCTAACGAATTTGTAAACCTCAATATGCTGAATCTAGTATGCACAAAATCGAGATAAACAAAACTCTTCTCTTCTTAGTGGATTCAAACTCCACGAATTTCTACTCCTTGAACCAGCTCTGATACCATGAAAGATTTTCACGAAGATCAAACATAAGGATGCAAGGATAACCCACAAGTAGTTGTTCCACACACACACACACACACACACACACACACACATGCATACAAAATATTCATTTTGAAGGAAGCAAATTTTCCTAATTCATCTTGAATTCCTGTTAAAGTTAAGTAATATTTAAGCAAACCACTCTACGGACAAAAATGTGATGAGAAATTTAAGTTATATTTCTTCCAAACGGGTATTTGGTAGACTTTGACTAGGGTCAACTTTAAAGTAATGAGTTTCCAATGTAGTCTCTTTTATTAAGTTTGATTGATGAACCATTTCAATCTGATTTAAAATTGTGTTAAGGAATTTTTGTTATTGACACAAAATACTATTTTTTAGTTTGTATTTTTTTGGTTATTATGGATAAAAAATTTAAAAGAATATTGCATTACATACTTTTAAGTACTATTTTCATGTCTGTAGTTAGTTCAATTACACACTAAAACACAATATTTAAGCTTTATAGAGTTTAATTATCTGTTGATGTATATCATATGAGTGGTAATATGTGTACAACCATATTTTACTGCAAATGTTTACATCATGACATGGCATCCTCGTTGGCAGTCCATGGAAGAGATAAAGTCGGATCTCCTTCCTATTTTGTGGGTAACCCTAAACCTAATGTGGACTGCCAACTAGGCTACCATGAGGACGGCCACGTCACAATTTAAAGCCTCACAGTAAAATATGGAAGTACTAATATTATTTTTCATATCATATTATAAATGAAAATAGAGATATATTTTTAGAAAATTTTGAATTTTTAAAAATATTTATGTAATATTTAGGCAAGCTATATGTAGGAGTCTAACTAGGTCTTTTTCCCATAAATGCTAAAGCAGCATTTGGCTAAACTCTTTGATAAATGACTAGTTCTATAACTCTTTGAAAGAGTATTTTTGGGAAACTTTGTTTTGAAGCTCTTTGACAACTCTAAAATCTTCTCTTTTAAAGAGAGATTTATCTTAAAGTAAGTGTATTCAAACATGTTAAAGCAGCTCGCTCATAAAAAAAGTGCTTTTAGCCCTCAATACACTAAACGCTCCTAATCTTTATATGTTTGGATTTTCGAGTATGCAAACATGTTTTGTGTTCATATGAATTTTTTTCGAAATGAACTCATGTGGCAGTCAAATTAGCCACTCAGTTATATTTTTAATATTTTTATTAGCTTAAGACTTTATAAAATTATTTAAACACTATAGATGATTTTTTATTTAGTATTGATTTAGAGTGGTGATATGCGTATTGCGAACAGTGTCTTTACGGTCTAACGTGGCGTCCTCGTTGACAATCCACGTAAGCGAAAATCTCGGTTTAAGACTTCCCTGGAAAAAAGATGAGATTGACGAAAGGGAGAGGAGTAAACCACCGACTCTGAAACAATCTCCTATTTCAGAGTGGTTGGATGAAATCGGCTGGATTTTTTTTGGAAAGAGTTCTCTGGCATCCCAAACTCGGTCAGGCTTCTCGAATATCGACCTTTCCTACGGGGTTTGGAAGATTTAGAAGCTCGTTCGCATCAACTACTTTGTATTCCGAGGTCCGACGGAAATACCTCAAAGGTAAGGGCTTTTATCTTTTAATTTAATCTTCCTGTACATTTCATACCATTTTTTTTGGTGATTTTATCTTCCTCCCCGTTTAAGCTTGTGAAATACCTCCAAGGTATGGAATTTTTTTTATAATTTATATTGACCAAATCTAAGTCATAAAATATTATATAAATATTATATATAACAAACCAAAAAATTGATCTTTGAACCATACAAATAACTAGAAGACAGACCTGAAATATTTTAGTAGACATTTCATCTTGATTCCAAATGTACGCAAGTGAATATATTTCTTCTATTGATATCCCAATGAACTATTAAATGACTGAATATGTGGATTGACTTGGACTTGTAATATTTTTATAGATTACAATCCATACTAAAGGAATGGAACGAATTAAAATAAAATTTAAACAAATAAACTCCAACAACCATTAAATTAGCTTCTTGAGTCCTAGTAGGAGTATCCAATCTACCCACAGAGTCTTATTCCACTTCAAGTTTTCTTCGAGAGACCTAATGACATAATATCATTAGTTTAAAATACACAAATCATTTAATAACAAAAGTATATAATGAAATAGAGATAAAATTTTAAGTGATAAAAATTGCATACCTTTTTTTTTTGTTTAGCACTTTCTCCACTATCGATTGTTTCCTCTTAGTAGGGGGCCTCCCTTTTCTTCTCACTCGAACAGAATTTAGAATCTTAGATGATGTATTTTCATTTTCTTGAATTTTGTCAGTGCCAAATTTTATTCCATTTGTTGCATCATTTTATTCTACAATTTGTAACCATGAGAATATGACTTAGTCCCACACTTCCAGATGTATCAATTTCCACCAAATGTTTTTCCATTGTTGCGTCAGCTTCAATGTTAGTAGCAAAAGACAAAGCATGTAAATGCTTAAAATCTTTTCTCCATCGTGCTAAAATATATTGGAATCTTATTCACCTTCAAAAATATGAGTATAGATAATGTGTGCCCACATAGGATGCCTCTAAATTCAAATGAACAACAAATGCACCAAACATTTTGTTCTTTTACATTGTAGCAAACAGAGTAATTCTCTTGTTCCCATGTTTTTCCTTCATTCCTCACCACATGTTCTAGAACATCAAAGTTAGAGACTAATCCATCTTCTGCCACTAATGATGCATGACAATACAATAAAGCCTTCACCTCATCCTGAAACATCTTAAAAATATCAAATGTATAAATTTCACTTAATTGTTTTTCCATATAATAGTTTGAAATTAATGGCGGCTTCATATTGAAAGAATGAAAATTTGCTTTAGCTTCTTTCTCATATTTGCTTCGTAATGTAAATTGTATATATCCATAAAAAAATGCATTCATACTCTCACTTCGTTGGGTTGTAGCCATGCCTGCCCAAAAAACATCCTTTAGATACACAGGGATCCATAGCTTTCGTATGTCATAAAGAGATTGAAGCCACTCATTTTCTTGAAGCTCAAATTCCTTGATGAAATTCAACCAATTTAACTTCTTCTTAAACTACCCAATTTTGAGGAATGTTTTTCATTTTATGCCACAAGCACAAACGATGGCGAGCTTCTGGAAATATTTTAGTAACAACTGCTTGTATGGACTTACACTGGTCTATTATTATAGCCTTTGGAGGACTTCGTGACATACTCGCTAACCATGTTTCAAATATTCAAATATAAGTCTCAATACTTTCATCTGCAAGCAATGCACAACCCAACAACACTGACTGACCATGATAATTTACACCAAAAAATGGAGCGAATGGCATATCATACCTGTTTGTTAAATATGTGGTGTCAAAATATATTACATCCCAAAAATACTGATATGCAGACCTTGATCGAGCATTTGCCGAAAATACATTTCTTAAACGACCTTCAAAATCCATATCTATCAAATAAATGAAGTATGGTGATTTCCTTTGCATTCGGATGAAATATTTATGAATGGGCTCACATCTCCATCTCCAAGCTTTAATCGTCTAACTTTATCAATATAATTTCTGCATTCCCTTTCATTGAAACTTAACTTGTCAAATTCTCCCATTCGTTTTGCCCATATCTGGACACATGTATTCAATTTTACCCCTGCATCATCATTAAATTCTAAATGTTGTTTCACATAAGTGGGTAAGTTTGTATTTGATTTGTAGAAACGAGACTTTGATGGGCTAACTGTATGATTATGTTCAAGGTGAACATGTTGTAGATGTTAAAGTCCATCATGATGCAAATGGGCTATGATTTTTGCTTTACAATTTGTCTTTGGTGATGGTCTAAAACCATTTGGGTTGTTAGTAGTATTCCTTGGCTTCCCTCCTTGACACATGCAAGAGTGAATGTTTTGTATCGCATGTCTTCTCCATATGATGAACTCCTTTTAAATTATATCAAATCCAATACGTTGAGCATATCGGTTGTAGAAGGCTTTTGTATCTTCATACGTATTGAAAACCAAACCTAATTGTGGAATTTGATCTTCTTTTCCCAAGGTATTATAATCCCACACATATACATTTTGACATTTTTCTTCATGACGATTTTGTTTGCTCAAGAGGCACAATTTCTTTAGTTTCATCAAGAACCTTGTCTATTGATTCACTAGCCACTTCCTATAAATTTATAATTAACCAATCAAAACAGTAGCTCAAACTCGAATTAAAACATGAAAAATCCAGAAACTTAATAACCTTATTAAAAACAAGTGATAGAAAAGGGGATGACAAAAAAGAAGATAGAAGCAACAACAGTATTAAATACGATACTACTTTCTTCAAAATGCAGACTATAGTTCTCCCTGCTAAGACCTTAACACTTTTTTTCTCTTATTGGCACCTAAAAAAAATATTCACTGCCCAATCGAATGGAACATCTTCAAATGGAACATCTGTCTTTGAAAAGGATATGCAAAAGGCAAATAAGATTTTAATGCAGTTCTCATTTGCTAAGTAAACAATATTTGTTTTTCTTATTGACTACCAATGAAAATATTCGTGTTCTCTTATCATTCCTAGAGTAATAGAAGGAGAAATATTTAAAATTAAACTTTCCTAGAGCTAGGAGACTATCTAAATAGATAGCCGCAACGGTACCAACATGTCAATTTACCAAATTCTCCATCAAGTGTTTAATACTCTTATTCAAAAAGCAAACAGCTTGGCTGCAGAAACAAAACAAAACATGGATATTTACAATTGCTGATCAAGTATTAAAATTCAAATTTGATGAAAATAAGGAGGAAGGAAAAAACTAAAGAAATTCCAGCAGATTCTGGTTAGGGTAAAGATAAATCGACATCATGTAGGTTCTAGTTAGGAGACTGAAAATGTGGATAGAAATTGGTTCTAGAATGGACATCAAGCAAGGAAAAGATAAATCGACCAAAACAATTACAGTAAGCAATGTTCACAAGCATTAAAAGGAACGGAAGATAAACACAACCCAAAAAATAGTATGAAACACAGGAAGATAAAATTTAAAAAAAAAGGGTCCTTGCCTGTATGAATTCTTTTGACATTTTCCCATACTATCTAAACCTTCTGGCCCTGAAAGTTGGACGCTCATGCTCAATGTCTGGTAGGCTGCTGGAGGTAACAAGCTACTGGTGTTAATGCGCTGCTGTTGTTTACTTCTCTCTATAGGCACTGTTCAGGTTAGAGTCCGTGAAGATAAAATAAGAAATTCCAAAACCATAAATTATGCACTAAGCAATGTTCACAAGCTTAAAAGGGGAGGAAGATACAATCATCAGAAAATGCAACATACAGGAAGTTTAAATTACAAAAAAAGCCTTACCTTGGAGGTATTTCACAAGCTTAAACGGGGAGGAAGATAAAATCACCAAAACAAATGGTATGAAATGTAGAGGAAGATTAAATTAAAAAAAAGCCCTTACCTTGGAGGTATCTCCTTCAGACCTCGGAAGAAAAAATAGTTGATGGAAATGAGCTTCTAAATCTTTCAAAACAGAAACATCGAAAGTCGAGAACCCTGGCTGAGTTTGGGATTTCGGAGAACTCTTTCCCCCTAAAAAATCCAGCCGATTTCATCTCTCCCAACCTCTCTGAAATTGGAGATTGTTTCGGGAGTCGTGGGTTTACTCCTCTCCCTCCCGTCAATCTTGTTTTTTTTATAGGGAAGTCTTAAACCGAGTTTTTTGCTTACGTGGACTGACAACGAGGACACCACGTCAGACTGTAAAGATTCACTAGTAAAAAGTCGTACTGATATAGTTTTTTTATGGATTTAATATATGTATAATATTATTTACAAGATTATATTTAAAATATAATAAATAATAATTATTTTTTAATTTATTTTCCAAGCACAAGAAGAGCCAGTGTAGCCCAATGGCCTACTATGATCTGGATTTATGGGTGGACTCTTAACTAAACAGGATAGTTGTAGACCTAATCGTCTGAGTGACCCACTCGGTCACTACAACTCTGATTCACTAGCCGGGTCGGTTTCGATGAACCAATTCTTTTGAATTTCATAATGGATTCGCTACAAGTGATCTGTGAGCACCGGTAGCCAAAGGGAAAAAAAAACTGAAAAGCCCTTGCCAAAGGAAAAAAATCGAGATCTAGCGATCGATGAAAACCCTTGCTTTGTATGTAATAACTGTATCGCGATTTTGTGACCGACCGACCGATCGAGAGAGAGAGAGAGAGAGAGAGAGAGAGAGAGAGAGAGAGAGAGAGAGAGAGAGAGAGAGAGAGAGAGAGAGAGAGAGAGAGAGAGAGAGAGAGAGAGAGAGAGAGAGAGAGAGAGAGAGAGAGAGAGAGAGAGAGAGAGAGAGAGAGAGAGAGAGAGAGAGAGAGAGAGAGAGAGAGAGAGAGAGAGAGAGAGAGAGAGAGAGAGAGAGAGAGAGAGAGAGAGAGAGAGAGAGAGAGAGAGAGAGAGAGAGAGAGAGAGAGAGAGAGAGAGAGAGAGAGAGAGAGAGAGAGAGAGAGAGAGAGAGAGAGAGAGAGAGAGAGAGAGAGAGAGAGAGAGAGAGAGAGAGAGAGAGATATCATCCGAGGAGGCCCTGTGTTTTCATCCTGCCCGCGCCCTATTCCGAAATCACAAGAGAGAGGCCTCGCCTTCACCTCTGTTTCGTGCTTCTGTCAGAGTGGATATATATGCCGGAATAACGACTGCGCTATGGGAGGGACGGAGGCTCGGACGAGGAAAAAATATCATCGGAGGACGAGAAGTTGCTGTAGGAGGCTAAGAAATTGCCGTGGGTTGAACAATTATTAACTAGAGCTGAAAGGTCCGAAACGACGCCAAATTGACCTTGCCTCTCTCATAGATTCAATTATTTCCGTCGTCCGTGGTTCCCATATACTTCAGATCCCACCTGACTCTCGTTCGTCACCCTTGTATCCTTGCTGTCGGTTTACAACTTTAAAAAGACAGTTGCGGATTCCAGGGCTCCTACGCTCCTATGCTCATGTACAGGAGAAGACCCTCGGTGCCCTAATTGCATTTCTATGTGCAGACGTTCCCAACGCCGGAAGGTGTATTTATTACATTCATTCTTCGCATACCCTCTGAATCTTTGTATTGATCGCATTTGCTGCGCTTCATCTTGATTTGGATTTTGTGGCTCTCAGACTTGTTTTCATCTGCCTGTTATGTTTAGGTACGCGAAAGAAGTTTTGGATGCCATTGTGGCAAAATGCCTCACTGGTAGGCCCCAAAACGGTCGAGAAGGCTCAAGCTATATTCCTTCTATGGGTGGAGGTGGAAGCCACCGATGTTGTTTGGGTATGTTTTATTTCAATATAAATTTGATCCTCGGTCCATAACATCGCTCTGTATTTTCTCCAATTGCCACTCTACATTTCCTTTTCCCTGCGACAATTTCTAGGTTTGAATGTGGCGGTTTAGTTTGAACTTGCTTTTTTTTTTTTTGTGACTTGGGAAATGGCTTTTGTTACAATGAAGATGCTCTTTTGGCGCTGCAGTGGGCTTCAACCATTGTTTTTAGGGCTAAGATTACTCATCCTTATGACTGAATTTTGCCCAAAAGCAATTACCAAATGGAACGAGGTGTCAAACCATTTGTAGTCTCTTCTCGATTTAAATTTTAAAGAGTGAGGAAATATCTCATAATTTAAAGGAAACGAGAAGCTCAGTTAGATTACTCATCTTTTTTTGATGTCTGTGACATTGTTGAGCGCATAAAGAACCATTAGGAATTAATTTTACAAAAAAGAACCATTAGGATTTCTGAATTATGAAGGATAATTTAAAAACTGAATTATGAATTCTAATATGTTTTTAAATGTATTATGGAATTCTTAAACTGTTTTTAATTGTTTGGGAGACAAATATGATAGTGCCTTAGTAGCAAATAAATTTTTGGTAGATTTTGCATTTCTGTTACTGGTTTTCTTTCTTCTTGTGCTTTCAAAGTAAAGTCTGATGGGTTCCTACTTGGTAATATGTGGTATTTTCGGTGATTCAATGAAAATTTTTTTTTTACTGATTTTGTCACGTGTGTGGTTGTCGAATGTGGCTCAGTGATAATTACCTTTTTCTTGAAGGCCCCATTTTCTGTGTCATGCAAGTACTTATTTTTTTTTATGCTATTTTTATGTATTGTATGAAAGCCATTCACTTGTTGGGTTTGCAGCCTTGTCACTGTAGTATTTTTTATTTAAATATATTGCATTCTTTCTTTTGACTATGGTCTATTTGTTCATTTCCACCTGCATCTTGTATAAATAAAATCTCCAATATTCGAAAAGATATTTCTAATCTCAGATTTACGGGACTCAATGGAGAAAGAGTTTAAGAATAAGGTCACGAAAGCAGTTGTCCCAACTCTAGATGTCATGTTTCAAGCACTCAGGTTTCTTTCTCAGTGATCATGTCTGAATTTAAGATTTTTTCTTTTTATGTCTTTTTCTTTTGTGTTTCATGAGTCTCAGATTTTAAGAGATGTTGACTTCTTATGCTTTTGCAGCAAGTGAATTTGGTGCAAAGGTCCCACCAAAACTAATGTTGAAAATGCTGCCTGAGCTTTTTGTTCACCACGATCAGAATGTTCGAGCATTATCGAAAGGGCTGACCCTTAAACTCTGGCACTAGATTGCAAAGAATTCTGCGAAGTTAATTTTGTTTGAACAGATGAGGGACATCATGGTAAGAACTCTAATTTAATGTTTTTGAGGAAACACTTCAATATAATTTCATTTATTGCATTTTCCAAATTTTGATAATTGTCTTGTGTATACCCTATAAGAGGGACAACTGATTTGGTTGTGAGTTATTCTCCAATGTTTGGTTCTTTACTGAGGTCTTAGGCTTCCCTATTCCTCCTGTAGTGTAATTTATTATAATATATCAACACTTTCAATGTTTACAAGACTATATTGGATTAGTAAGAGCAATAAATATGGTGTTAATTCTTTTCCTTGGCACACTCCATAATGGCTGGAGATGCATCTTGTACTTTTGCCACTTTCATTGTGTAACTGTCAAAGACATGATTTTAATGGTATCTACCCATCACCTTTCTTTGATAACCACCAACCAATCTCTTTGTAGTGCATCGTATATTTTCTCCACAGAGAGAAAGCATATCTATGTTTAAGTTCACTAGGAAAGTGTTTGATTTTTCTTTATCATTGTTGTCCATCTTTTCATCTTTGTTACGACTCTCACAGTGAATTATGATATGAATGAATTGTATAATACTTTAGCTGTGATGCCCCCTTTATGTCTTTAAGATTGACACTACAAATATTTCCTTTATATATAAATATATATTTTTTAAAAAGTGAAACTATATTAATGGAAATCTACTATAGTTGTACAAACATGGGCATAGCCTCTTTTAGTAGGTATGCTAATCTATGTTGCTGCACTAGTTCTGCCATAGAGCTAGCTGCTTCATGTCTCTTTTCCTGCCCTAGATTTTGCAAGCTTATCTACCATTGGAATTAACTGAGTGTGGTAAAGCTATCCAAACAATTCTCTACTCTTTGATAAGGTCTCCCATCTCATTTAAATATTTTTCAGCGCCCACGAACCTACTCTTTTCTTAATTTTTCCTTATATATCAGTTTATTATTGTCATCAGCTCTTTTAAAAAAATATTGTCTTCAACTTTTGGTTAATGGTACAATTACCATCCATAACCATCTTTTCCCTTTTCTTATCTTAGTTGGGAAGTTATCTGGCTCTATTACCTTTCTGTATTATGTTCTGTAAAAATTATCTATTTCAATTGGGTTAGATCATCTCTAAGAGTAATGGAATTCTTGTTTCATTCTTTTGTGACATTTTTTGTAGATATTTTTTCTTTGAAGTAGCTTCTAGTACTTTCTTTGATTTTAATTATCATCCATACTTCTGTACCCACTTTGTGCATAAGTGTATGTGGTGATTGTTTGTATTAGTAAAGTGTATACGGTAATTTACTGTTTTCGGGTGTTGTTCCTCTCTTGCCTTTGATTATATTTTTTATTTTCATAACTACTAGTTTGTGTAATTAGTAAATATTTACTCTTTTTGACTTATTTTAGATTTTTAAACTATTACTCATTGATATTTTCTCTGTATGAAGAATAAAAGAGCTTGAGGTAGAGCATGTGATTGTCTGTGGCACAGCTGCGATCACGTTAGATGGTAAATGGCTATTCCTTTTTGTTTTATACACCAATTTTTAAGTATTCTAAAGTTTATGGTTGTGAGCATCAACTGACAAACATTGTCTTGTTATGATCCTTTTTTTTTCAATTTAAGGTTTATGTGCGAAGCTGTTCTTCAACATTCCTAGGAGTGAGACAAAACTCGTTTTCTTACCATTTGGATCCTGCTTTTTGGTTCACTGCTTTGTCATCATTGATCTTTCAGTTGCAATGTCCCCCATATGATTTCTGGTTAGACCTCCAACACCACTTGGGCCAGGGTTGCCCAGGGAGGATCCATCAAAGTTTAGCTTATAAGAATATGCAGGACAAGGCTCCCAGGCCTGAATTCTTGAATTTTCACCTTCACTTTCTCTAGCATATAGTGCCCAAGAATTCCATAATGCCGCACCATCAATATCACTGAAGGTTTTTGTGATTTCAACCTGCCTACCACTTGGTGTGAGATAGTACCACATGTTTGATACCATGTTCTAGCCTTGTTGAGGAAAATTCAGTTATTCCTCGCTTTCCATATCACCCATGGAATGAAGCCGAAGCAGCATCGAAGCATCAAGTTCCCTTTGGAGCTGAGACCAAGCGAACCAGCAAGTCTTGTGAAGCCATATAAATCCTGTGGGACAGCAAGGGTGATCCCATATTTGTTGAAGAAATAGGTCCAGATCATCCAACTACAGTGACATTGGACTAGGAGGTGATCAAGTGTTTCAGGTTCAGCATTGGAAAGAGGACAATTACTTGTTTGGATCTGCATTCCCCTCCTCAGTAACATATCACGAGTAGGAAGTCTTCCTCTTAGGTAGCACCAACTGAAAAAATGTTGCTTCCTTGGGCAGGATAGAGACCAAGCGGTAGCAGCCTTGTGGTGGGAGTGCCCTTGATTTGATAAAAAAACATATCCAGACCTTATATATATGATCCTTGTGGATGATGGATCCAAATTAGTTCATCCTCGTGATCCCTTCGAAGATAAACTCCATTAAGTTCCTCTTGAAAGCCAGCAAAATCAAGAGCTTCATCATCACTAAGCTCCCTTCGAATAAAAGTGGAAGCCAATTAATGCTATTTGGCTGTCCAGTTGGAAGAATCTCAGAGATTAGACAATTCTGATTCCTCATCAAACAATGGTTGAGATACCAGTCCATCTATCAGTCCAGAAGTGTGTTCTAATTCCTTTCCTAGGAAGAAATTTTACTTTTTGAGCAAGGATAGGCATGAGTTGAACAATATGCCTCCAAATTGGGGATTGTCTCCCAGATCTGATTCCATCTAGCCACCATTCTCTGTGTTCATTATCCTGTCCTCTAGTAACAAGTGGCTTCCAAGTTTCCTTACCTGCCATATTTAATTTCCATAGCCATTTAAGCAAAAATGCCTCATTCATAGCTTGATTCTTCTAATCCCCAACCCTCCATCTCGTTTTGATTGGCATACATCATCCCACTTTATCAAATGCATTTTAGATCTCTCAGAGGAGCCGGACCATTGAAAATTTCTCATGAATTGTTCTTTGCCACTGCTAGAGGGCAGTGTAATAAGGATAGGAAGTAGGATGGGATGCCAAGTAAACAAGCTTTGTTAAGTGTTAATCTGCCAGCCTTAGTTAGGAGCTTCCCCTGCCATGCATTCAACCTGTGGTTCAAATTCTCAAGCATCGGATCCCATAAGCTTCTTGGAGCCCTCCCCGTAAACAAAGGAAGTCCAAGATAACTTGTAGGGGTAGATATGATTCTACACCCAAGCATCTCAGAAAGATTATGCATTAGATCATTTTCCACTGAAAAACCCATAATTGAGGATTTAGACCGGTTTACCTTCAGCCTTGAAGTAATCTCGAAAATTATTAGTATGCCCTTAACAATTCTTAGTTGTTGCATTGTGCCTTTACAAAAAATTATGGTGTCATCCGCGAATTGAACAAGTGGGACTTGGAGAGTGTCTCTATCCACAATTGGTTGGAGCCACCCCTCATCCATAGCCATATGAAGAAGGAGATGCAGGTCCTTCCCAGCTATATTAAATAGCATTGGGGATAGGGGGTCCCCTTGTCTAAGTCCCCTTGATGGTTTAATGTGGCCATGTGATCCACTATTAATTAGTATAGAATGCCTCATAGAAGATAAGCAAGACATGATCCACCTTATCCACCTTTTGCCAAAACCCAACTGTGTTATCATGGATCTGAGGTAAGCCCACGAGATCCTATCAAACGCTTTCTCAAAGTCCAATTTTAGGACAACCTGGGGCTTCTCAACTTGCTGGCAAATGTTTACTAGCTTGTGTACATTCATGGCAGCATTAAGAATATTTCTCCCTTTAATAAAAGCTTGTTGCTCTGGACTAATTATGTTTCCCATCACCTTTTGTAGTCTTCCAGCTAAGAGCCGAGCAACAATTTTGTATGAGCTACTTGCTAAACTGATAGGACGGAAGTCGTTTATATGCTCCGTACATTGTTTTTTTAGGAACTAGTGTGATGAAAGTAGCAGCAAGAGCTGAACTAGAGAGGCCATGATGATAAAAAAGCTGTAATTTCTGAATAATGTTGTTTCTAATAATATGCTAACAAGCATTGAAAAATTCACCATTTTATCAATCAGGTCCGGGGTCTTTATCCATTAGGAGACCATACCCAGCAGCATCAATTTCCTCTAAAGAGAAGCGTTTCTCCAACTCAGCAGCGTGAATTGGAGTCATCCAATTGTTACAAATGCCCAAGATTGGTGGTCTAGATGGAGAGTCTTCAGTGAACAGATTTGTGAAGTAATTTACAATGCTCTCAATAATTATAGTCTTGTCTGAGATAGGATTTCCCTCAATATTTTGGGAGCATATCCTATTAGTTCTCCTTCTATGTGATGCCATTGTATGGAAGAAACGGGTGTTTCCATCCCCTTCACTGAGCCACTTGTGCCTAGCTTTTTGCTTCCAAAGGATAGCTTCCTTCCTTAGGATTTGGTTATATTCAACCATAGCTGAAAGTCTATCAGCCCTTTCAATTTCAGTCAACAATCTGGTTTCTTCTAGGTGGTCAACCGTATCAATCTGATTGCTTAGTTCATTCTTCCTTGCTGCTTGGGCAGCCTCGTTAGAATTGGACCAGCTTTGTAACTCTTTTTTCAACAGTTTAAGTTTCCCATGAAGACTTCCCCCATTCAGCTCTTCAATAATAAATGTGGACCACCAGTCATTTACCTTTGAGATAAAACTTCCATCTTCAAGCCATTGGTTTTCAAATCGAAATGGAGAATTTCCCCAATTTTTAGAGTTAGAGTCAAGAAGAATTGGCCAATGATCAGACATAGTCTTGCCAAGAAATTTGTAGGACATATTTGGATATAATTCAAGCCATTCAGTGGAGCACAAGTATCTATCCAGCCTAGATAAAGTGGGGTTATCACGGCCATTACTCCATGTAAAAGTCTTCCCCGAAGCTGGTAAATCCATTAACTCTGTGGCTCCAAGAAAATCAATAAAACTTCTCATTGTGGCTGTGAGGGTCCTGGCTGCGGGGACTTTTCATACCTAAATTTAATAGCATTGAAGTCTCCACCCAAGAGCCAGGGCCCCCTCCATGGAGAGATAGTAGAATTAAGCTCATAAAAAAGGCAGCTCTTTGTGTGTATGAATTCGGACCAGAAACAGCCCCAAGAAACCAATTTTTGCCATTGGACAGATCAGACATTTCCATAAAGAGACAATAGCCACAAATTTTAATACTCTTGCCATAAAAAAGATTTGAATCCAAAAAATTGAGTATTCCTCCAGCAGTGCCAACAACATTCAAGACTTGCCAACACGCTGCTCGAAAGGAACCAGGTCCTTGATGATTGCATAAGTCATTTCTTCTTACTTTGTTTCTTGGAATATGACAATTTGGGCTTTATTCTTCCAAATAGTACTCCTAGTAACATTTCTTTTATTTCTGCTTCTTACTCCTCGCACATTCCACGATAATATAATCATTTCTTACTCTTTGGTGGTTGTGCTACTCCCATGCCTTTGCCCCTGGTTGTTCTCCTCAAATTCATTTCTTCTATTGGCGCCTTCTTTGAATTTTCTTCAAACTTTGCAGCAACAAGGAGAACAGCTTCATAAACCTCCTTTTGCATTGTATGCTTGATCTTATTAATTTCCTCAATCCATGCAGATTCTACTGGTCCCCTCACATCTGTTGGATTTTGTTCCACTCCTGTTTCAAAATTATTTTCAGCTACTTCAGCATCAAATTCTGGCTGATTTAACTCCATAAATGTGTTCCATGGGGATGTAGGATTATAAATGAGGTTCTTATTAACAAAAGTTGGTGAGGTTCCCACCGGGGCCATGGAAGGAAGGGGGGATTTTCGTCTAGAATAGACAGTGGGAGGTGAATTAGTAGCCTAATGAAATTGGATGGGGGAGAATTCTGTTGGTCGCTGGTTAAAAGTGGAGATCAGAAAATTATCTTGGACACTAGCAAGGGGGGTGCAGCGGTTAATGGATAGTTCTGGCTGCTGCAGTGCGAGGGGCATAGGGGTGGCATGGTCCTGTCCAATATTCTGACCAATAGAGCTTTTATTTCTGTGTGGGGAGGTAGGGGGCAGGTTTACTGCAGCATTTGATGGGTTCCCATCCGAGAGTGAATGAGGGGGGTCTGTTGGTTTGGAAGAAGAGGGGATAAGGTTGGGGTTGGGATCGTCGGTTGAGAGAATTTGAAGAGAAAGTGGATTAGGAGCAGCAGGTTGGGGGGGAGGGGGGTGGTGGGGCTTCAATTTGGAGTATTGGTGTACGTTCCTTCCACGGCCCAAAGGATGGTGAGCTCCGGGGACTCTGAATGACTCGGTCAGCTTCTGAGTTCGGCGACCGAGTCACAGAGTCAACTCGTTTGACAGATCGAGGCACTGAGTCACGAGTTGACTCGTCTTCATCTTCCTCAAAGTGCTTGTACACCACTTCGAAAGGCAGAGTTACCATCTCTGGCTTAAACAGGACAGCGAAGAATTTCCCATCCACCTCTACATCTTTCCAGTGTTTCTTCGCTGGCCAATTACGAGGCCTGACTTTGGCGCGTGCATAGGCCATATTCCTACCATTCGAGGTGGCTTAATCGAATTCCAGTACGGAACCAAATGCATTTGCCAAGTTTTCTAGCAGCTTCGATTCCCACAATTCAGGGGGGGGGGGGGGAGCCCCAAATCTTGATCCAGATAGAGAGGGGTCCCGTCTCTGGTGCCTGTTCCCATCTGCGAATTTCCCATCATTGAATAGCCTCGGAGGAGTTCCATGCGAGAAGTTTATTCTTTGCCTCTTGGTCACGAGCTACAATCAGCCATTTTCCGTGTCCCAGATACGATGTCTGTGGTATGTATTCCAACTCCCAACGACTTTGCACCCATAGCCCCAAGTATTCAGCCTCATGGGCTGGTCGATTTAGCGTTGCGACGACTCCATTCTCCAGAATTTTTTTATTGCGCTCCCATTTCACTTTGAGGCTATTCTGAGTAGTCGTGGTTCATAGCTGCTCTTCACTTTTGTCGTGAAGGTTGGAAGCCCAGGATTTCCCAGCCTTGACAATTGCAACGGAATGAGGTTGCTATGTACTAGGAAAGAGCTTCGCCCGTGCGCCGATTAAGCAGTCCCAGGGTGAGAGATCGTCCGCACCCGCTTCTAGTAGGCAAATCCTCGCAAGGACCTTCCGTGCCCTATAATGGACAAGTTTACACTCCCAAGTTTGTCGTTTGAAGATAGAAACTGCGTATTGGGAGTCTTCCCACCAGACCTCCTTCGATTTAGTTTGTTTCGAGCCTAAGATGGTGTGGATCTGGTCCAAAACAAGTTCCTCTACTTCGAATGGAATATAGATGAAGGAGTGCTTGTTTCCTGTCACCACCGTAAGATAGATGGTGCGTCTTGCTGATTCAAAGGCAACCGAGAAGGTTGATTCCCCAAATTTGCAGGTGCTGAGAGGCCTCGATCTTGCACTAAACGTCCTCTTCCTCATCATTGTCCCCCATTCGCCATTACGATGCACCTTAGAGCTCCCAAATCTCTCCGTCCATCTTCACCTCCGGCACGGGTAACCTGCGTTTGATCCTCGCAGCGTTCTACTCAGGTCGCCTATCCGTCCATTTTTCATTAGGACCTAAATAATTGGGGGTGTTGCGAGCATCATAAGGAAGGTTGTTCTCATTCAGCAAATTCCTTTGCTGTTCAACTAGCAAAAAAGGGAGCAAGCTGGCATACACGATTTTTAAACCGATTGTTATTATTAAGATTGTCATTACATTATAATAGTTTAATATTATTCTTTCATGCATGGTTTGTCTGTCCAACAATTCTTTTAAAGTGATGATGACATTTTTTTTTATCAAGCTGGCACACACCAACGCCACACACACACTCACCAACGCTCACACACACTCACCAACGCTCATCCACACCGAAGCTCACACACACTTACCAACGCTCACATACACTCCAATGCTCACATACACACACACACAAACTCACATACCAATGCTCACACCCACATACACACACACACACACTCACACACACACACATTCACACACACACACACACACACACACACACACACACACACACCGACGCTCACACACTTAAACACTTACACATACTCCAACACTCACACCCCGATGCTCACACACACACCAACGCTCACACACTTAAACAGTTACACACACCCCAACACTCACACCCCGACGCACACACACACACCAACGCTCACACACACACACACACACACACACACACAACACTCCAACACTCCCACACCAACCCTCACACACACTAACGCTCACACACACATGCCAACGCTCACACACATAGAAACGCTCACATACACACACTCTCATACACTCACCTACACCCACTCTACCACACCAACGCTCAGACACCAACGCTCACACACGCACTCATGCACGCACACACACTCACACACCAATGGTCACACAGTCACACACCAACGCTCACACACAAACACTCACACACACACACATGCACACACACACACCAACACTTACCCACAGACCAATGCTCACAGACACACACAACACACACACACACAAGACTCCATCACACACACAAGACTCCATCACACATTCAACGCTCACAGACACAGACACAACGCACACACACACACACACACACAGCTCATGCATACACACAATGCTCAAAAACACACACCCAATGCTAACACACAAAATGCTCACTCTCTCTCTCTCTCTCACACACACACACACACAAAACGCTTACTCTCTCACACACACTACACGCACGCACAGTCTTGCAGAAAATGCTCACACACGCTGACATACACTCACACTGGCACACACACCAAGCTCACACATACACACACATAAACATACACACCAACAGTCACACAAACACACCAACACTCTAAGACACACACACACCCACACACACACCAATGCTCACACACACTAATGCTCACAGACATTCACACAGAAACACACACCAACACTCTCACACCAACGCTCACACACACACAGCAACGCTCTCACACTCTCACAAACGTTCGCATGCACACACACTCCAACGCTCACTCACCAACGCTTACACACACATAACAACCCACACACACACTTGCCGACGGTCACAAACACAAACACACAGAAACATGTGAATGCTCACACACACTCATACACATGCATATTCTCACACACACACACGTACATACACACACACGCACACCACCGCTCACACAAACACACACACACCAACTATTGTGCACACACACAGACACACAACAATGGTCGCTTCCATACACACTCCCACACCTATGAATGCTCGCGGGTACACATGGAAACACTCAAACCAACACTTGTCCACACACACACACACTCACACACAAACGACAATACTCTCGCACACACACACACACTCAAACGTTCGCACACTTACAAACGCAGTAATGCTCACATACACACCAACGCCCAAACACACACTCCAATGCTCACATATACACACCAATGCTTACACACTCACACACGCCAACACTCATACACACTCACACATACCAACGCTCACACACACATACCAATACTCACACACACATACCAACGCTCACACACACACCAACGCTCACACACACACTTACCAACGCTCACACTCACACCAACGATCACACACACACTAACGCTCACACACACTAATGCTCACACACACACCAAGGCTCACATACATACCAACGCTCACACACACACACACACACACAAACGCACACACAAATTTCACACACACATCACTCAGACAGACACACACTCACACACATACTCACTTGACACATACATGCACTCACGCTCACACACCAACTCTCTTACACACACCAACGGTCACACACATACCAACACTCATACACACACACCAACGCTCAAACACACCAACGCTCACACACACACCAACGCTCACACACACTCCAACACTCACACGCACCAACGCTCACACAAACATACCAACGCTCACACATACTTACCAACGCTCATCCACACCTAAGCTCACACGCATATACCAACGCTCACATACACTCCAATGCTAACATACACACACACACACAAACTCACATACCAACGCTCACTCACTCATACACATTACACACACTCACACACAGATCACACACATTCACACACACATGCACACACACCGACGAGCACACACTTAAACACTTACACACACTCCAACACTCACACCATGACGCTCACACACACAGTAACATTCCCACACACACACACACACACACACACACACACACACAACGCTCCCACTCCAACCCTCACACACACTAACGCTCACACACAAATGCCAATGCTCACACACATAGAAATGCTCACACACACACACATGCTTACTCTCTCTCACACACACACTACACGCACGGGCAGTCTCACTCAAAACTCTCACAGACACTGACACACACTCACACTGGTACACACACCACCTTTCTCACACACACCACGCTCACACATACACACACATAAACACACACACCAACGCTCACTCACACACACCAACTCTCTCTCTCTCTCTCACACACACCCAATCACACACACCCACACACACACCAACGCTCACACACACAAATGCTCACAGACATTCACACAGAAACACACTCCAACACTCACACACCAACGCTCACACACACTCACAAACGGTCACACACACACACACACTGTAACACTCACTCACCAACGCTTACACACACACAACAACCCTCACACACACTTGCCAATGGTCTCAAACACAAACACACAGAAACTCGTGAATGCTCACACACACACATACACATGCCAATGCTGACACAAACACACACTACCGCTCACACAAACACACACACACCAACGATCGTGCACACACATAGACACACAATAACTCTCGCGTCCATACACACTCCCACACCAACCAACACTCGCGGGTACACACGGAAACACTCATAGAAACACTCGTGCACACACACACATACACAAACGACAACACTCTCGCACACACACACAGACTCAAAAGTTCGCGTACTTACAAATGCAGTAATGCTCACATACACACCGACGCCCAAACAAACACACCAATGCGCACATACAGACACCAACACACACACTCACACACACCAACGCTCATACACACTCACACACGCCAACGCTCACACACACACACACTGACTTTCACACACACAACAACGTTCACACAGACATAGCAATGCTCACACACACATACCAACGCTCACATGCACACCAACACTTACCCGCACTTACAAACGCTCACACTCACACCAATGCTCCCACCCACTTACCAACGCTCACACCCTGTTACCAACGCTCATCCACACCAAAGCTCACACACACATACCAACGTTCACATACACTCCAATGCTCACATACACACACGCACACACACTTACATACCGACGCTCACACACACATACACATTACACACTCACACACACATCACACACATTCAGAAACACACACACACACACACACACCGACACACACACTTAAACACTTACACACAATCCAACAATCACACCCCGACGCTCACACACACACACACACGCACACACACACACACACACACACACACACACACACACACACACACACACACACACACACACACACACACACACACACACACACACACACACACACACACACACACACACACACCAACGCTCCCACACCATCCCTCTCACACACTGCAACGCTCCCACACCATCCCTCTCACACACTAACTCTGACACACATATGCCAATGCTCACACACATAGAAACGCTCAGACACACACATGTTCACACACACATCAACGCTCACATACACACACTCTCACACACTCACACACACCCACTCTACCACCGCAACATTCACACACTCACATACCAACGATCAAACACAAACGCTCACACACCAACGCTCACACACACGCACACACGCACGCACACGCACTCACACACCAACGGTCACATAGTCACACACCAGCACTCACACACAAACGTTCACACGCACACACACACACACACCCACACCCCAACACTTACCCACACACCAACGCTCTCAGACACACACAACACACACTCACAGAAGACTCCATCACACACAACGCTCACAGACACAGACACAGCGTACACTGACACACACACAACGCTCACGCATACACACAATGCTCACAAACACACACCCAATGCTGACCCAAACAAAATGCTTACTCTGACACACACTCACCCACACACACACAAAATAGTTACTCCCACACACACAGACTACACTGTCTCGCCGTCTCGCACAAAACGCTCAAACACGCTGACACACACTCACACTGGCACACACACCACTCTCTCACACACACCACACCCACACATACACACACATAAACACCCACACCAACGTTCACATACACACACCAACTCTCTCTCACACACACACACCCATACACACACACCCGCACACGCACCAAAGCTCACACACACTAATGCTCACAGAGATTCACACAGAAACACACTCCAACACTCACACACCAACGCTCACACACACACAACAACGCTCAGACACACTCACAAATGGTCACACACCCACATTCCAACTCTCACTCACCAACGCTTACACACACTCAACAACCCTCATACACACTTGCCGATGGTCACAAACACAAACACACAGAAACACGTGAATGCTCACTCACACACATACACATGCCAATGCTCACTTACACACACACACACACACACACACACACACACACACACACTCACACACACACACACACACAGACACACAATAATGCTCGCATCCATACACACTCCCACACCTACCAACGCTCGCGGGTACACATGGAAACACTCATAGCAACACTCACACACACACACACACACACACACACACACACACACACACACACACACACACACACAAACGACAACACTCTCTCTCTCTCTCTCACACACACACACACAAAAGTTCGCGCATTTACAATCGCAGTAATACTCACATACACACCGACGGCCAAACAAACACACCAATGCTCGCATACACCCACCAACGCTCATACACACATACACACACTAACATTCACACACAGCAATGTTCACACACACGTAGCAATGCTCACACACACATACCAACGCTCACACACACACCAACGCTTACACACACTTACCAACGCTCACACGCACACCAATGCTCACACACACACCAAGGCTCACACACATACCAACGCTCACACAAACACACACGCACACACACACACACACTCACCAACGATCACACACACACATCACACAGACACTTCACACACACACACTCACACACACACTCACTTGACACATACAAACACTCACACTCACACACCAACTCTCTCACAGACACCAACGCTCACAGACATACCAACCCTCACACACTCCAACACTCACACACACACACACACCAACGCTCACACACACCAATGCTCACACACACACACCAATGCTCACACACACACACCAATGCTCACACACACATGCCAATGTTCACACTCAAACCAACACTCACACACACATACCAACGCTCACACCCACTTACCAACGCTTATCCACACCGAAGCTCACACGCACATACCAACGCTCACATACACTCCAATGCTCACATACACACACGCTCAAACACTCACATACCGATGCTCACACACACATACACATTACACACTCACACACACATCACAAACATTCAGACACACAAACACACCGACGCTCACACAATAAAACACTTACACACACTCCAACACTCACACCCACGCCACACACACACACACACACACACACACACACACACACACACACCAACTCTCCCACACCAACCCTCACACACACTAACGCTCACACACACATGCCAATATTCACACACATAGAAACACTCACAGACATAGTAACGCTCACACACACACACACTCACACACACACACCAATGCTCATACACACACACACACACTCACACACTGACATACATCCACTCTACCACAGCAACTTTCACACACTCACACACAAACGATCAAACACAAAAGCTCACACACCAACGCTCACACACACAGACATTCACACACACACACACACACACACCAACGGTCACACAGACACACACCAACACTCACACAGAAACGCTCATACGCACACACACACACACACAACCACACACACACAGAAACGGTCATACGCACACACACACACACAACCACACTCACACACCAACGGTTACCCACACACCAATGCTCACAGACACACACACACACACACACACAGAATCCATCACACACACAACACTCACAGACACATACACAGACACAGACACAGCACACTCAGATACACACACAATGTACACGCATACACACATTGCTCACGAACACACACCCAACGCTAACACACACAAAATGCTCACTCTCACACACACACACACACACACAAAACGATTACTCTCACACTTACACACACTACACACACAGTCTCGCACAAAACGCTGACACACGCTGACACACACTCCCACTGGCACACACTCCACTCTCTCACACACGCCATGTTCACACATACACACACATAAACACACACACCAACGCTCACACACACACACACACACCAAATCTCTCTCACACAAACGTCCATACGAACACACCCACACACCCACACCAATGCTCACACGCACTAAGGCTCACAGACATTGACACAGAAACGGACTCCGGCACTCACACACCAATGCACACACACACACACCAACGCTCACACACACTTAGAAATGCTCACACACACACACACACTCCAACGCTCACTCACCAACGCTTACACACACACACACCAACCCTCACACCCACTTGCCAATGGTCACAAACAAAGCACACACAAACACGTGAATGCTCACACACACACACACACACACACACACACACACACCACCACCACTCACACAAACACACACACACCAACAATCGTGCACACACACAGACACACAATAACGCTTGCGTCCATACACACTCCCACACCAACAACCGCTAGCGGGTACTCATGGAAACACTCATAGCAACACTCGTGCACACACACACACACAAACGACAGCACTCTCTCACAAACACACACACTCAAAAGTTCGCGAACTTACAAATGCAGTAATGCTCACACACAGACCAACGCCCTAACAAACACACCAATACTCACACACACACACACCAACACTCGCACACTCACATACACCAACGCTCATACACTCACACACACACCAACGTTCACACAAACAACAACTCTCACACACACATAGCAATGCTCACCCACACATACCAACGCTCTCCCACACACCAACGGCTACACACCCTTAGCAACGCTCACACTCACACCAACGCCACACACACACACACACACACACACACACACACATCACACACACACACACACACACACACACACACACACTCACACACACACACACACACACACACACATACAGACGCTCACGCTCACACACCAACACTCACACACACACTCACTTCACACATACAAACACTCATGCTCACACACCGACGTTCACACACACACCAATGCTCACACACAGACCAACACTCACACACACCAACGCTCACTCATACACTCCAACGCTCACACAGACACACACCAATGCTCACACACACACACACCAATGCTCACACACACACACCAATGCTCACACACACATACCATTGTTCACAAACACACCAACGCTCACACACACTTACCAAACCTCACACGGACATAGCAACGTTCACATACACACCGATGCTAACATACACACATGTACACACACTCAAATACCAACGCTCACACACACATACACACACACACACACACACACACACACACACACACACACACACACACACACACACACACACACACACACACACCCAACACTCACACATTGATACTCACACACACACCAACGCACACACACACACACACTCACACACATACTCCAATGATCAAACACCAAACCTCACACACACTAACGCTTGCACACACATGCCAATGCTCCAACACATAGAAACGCTCACATACACACACCCTCACACACACACCAATGCTCACATACACACACGCTCACATAACACACCAACGATCACACACTCACACACCAACGCTCAAACAAAAACGCTCACACACACACTTGCATGCACACACACACACCAACAGTCACACAGTCACGCACTCGCTCACACACCAACGCTCACACGCACACACACACGAACACACACACACCAACGCTTACCCACACAGCAACGTTCACACACACACCAACGCTTACCCACACAGCAACGTTCACACACACACCAACGCTTACCCACACAGCAATGTTCACACACACACACACAGAACACACACACAAGGCTCCATCACACACACAACGCTCACAGAAATAGACACAGCTCGTACAAACACACACTTAGCGCTCACCCTTACACACATTGCTCACAAACACACACCCAATGCTAACACACACAAAATGCTCACTCTCTCACAATCACACACACACACACACACAAACGCTCACACACACTAACACTGGCACACACACCACTCTCTCACACACACTACGCTGACAAATAGACACACATAAACACACACTACGCTGACAAATAGACACACATAAACACACACACCGACGCTCACACATACACACACACAACTCTCTCTCTCTCTCACACGCTCACACACACGTTCACACACACAAAAACTCCAACGCTCACTCACTAACTCTCACACACACACACAACCCTCACACACACTTACCAATGGTGCCGAACACAAACATACACAATCAAGTGAATGCTCACACACACACATACATACATGCCAATGCTCACTCTCACACATACACACACACACACCTCCGCTCACACAAACACACACACCAACGCTCGTGCACACACTCAGACACACAATAACGCTCTCATCAACACACTCTCACACACCTACCAACGCTCGCGCTCATACACACACACTCACTCAAATGT